>AAPY01839080.1:0-29206 GCA_000181375.1 Tupaia belangeri | reverse complement strand
ACTCCCCACACCCGACTTAAACTTACAAGTAAATGGGACCTTGAGAAAAATTCATTGAGACCCATCATTGGATGTACTCTATCTAGTGCACACTTCACTTTAGGCCAGAGAAAATCCACTAGGACCCACTGCACCATTCATCGACACCAGAGCACAAAACTCTTTAAGCTGGAGCACATACCTGCGACTATAATAATACCCCACAACAAACCTTACAGACCATCACACACATTAATGGGATCCACGGCACAAAACTGCGACCCAAATCGCACCCCACTCAGACCCAAACCTCACCGAGACCCACAGCAAACCACACTGAGATCAACAGCACACCCCATTTTAACCCACTGCCCACCAACTGTCGCTCACAGCACACCTCAGTGAGTACACCGCACACACCACTGAGACCACAGCACAAACCTACGACCCACAGAACACCACTCAGACCTAAACCTCACTGAGACCCACAGCAAGCCTCACTGAGACCCACAGCAAAATTCCCTGAAATCCACAGCACACCCCACTGTGACCCACATGGCATGACATTTCGACACACAGCACATATCTGTTAGACAACTGCACACATCACTGAGACCCACAGCACAAAATTTTGACCCACAGAACACCCCACTCTGAAACAAATGTCACGGAGACCCATAGCACACCTCACTGTGACCCACAGCACAATTCACTGATATACAATGCACACCCCACTTTAATCCACAGGGCACCACTGTTCAACCCACAGCACACCTCAGTGGGACCACCACACACATCACTGAGACCCATAGCAGAAATTGGCAACCCAGAGCACACCCTACTCAGCCCCAAACCTCACTGAGACCCACAGCTAACCTCACCGTGTCCCACAGCAAAGTTCACTGAAATCCACAGCACGATTCACTTTAACCCACAGCCCACAGATGGCGATCCAGAGCACACCGAACTGAGATCCATGCACACATCACTGAGATCAACAGCACAAACCTGCAACACATAGCACACCATACTCAAACTCAAAACTCACTGACACCCACAGCAAACCTCACTGAGACCCTCACCACAATTCACTGAGATGCACAGCACACCCCACTTTGACCCACAACACACCTCATTGAGAATACAGCACAAATCACTGAGAACCACAGGCCCTTGTCCTATGAACATATTCATGAGAGCCCCGAACCCCGGTAAGAGAAGAGAGAAAAAGATGGTTGTGTGGCTATGCCCCCAGGGGTTTAGGGGATGTTTCCCTACCTTCTGACTCCCTGCCTCTCTCTGCCTATTTAGTTAGCACGTGTACCCCATAGTAGTAAAAAAAAAAAGTCTCTCCCAAAACAACACAGTCTCTGTAAAACCAACACCCAAGCAAAACTGGTGAATCCCATTTGGTCAGTCACACAGTTTGAGTTGAGATCCTGAACATCAGAGAGATGCACTGAGCACATACGCATGCATTCCCAGAATCAAGAAGTCTAACAGAACTCATGCAAACATACATTCACCAAACCTTGAACCCGCTGAAAGAAATCAGAAGAGGTAAAATACACAGAGAGAAATTCCCCGTTCAAGACGAGGACTCTCATTATCTTTCAAAGACGAGCTCTCCAACCCGATCTACAGACTCGGCAGTGTCCTAGTCGAGTTCCCAGCAAAGGTATCAACAAATCGTACCATGGACAGGTTTTTGCCTTAGGGTGTGTGTGTGTGTGTGTGTGTGTGTGTGTGTGTGCTTTCTGGGGGTGGCAGGGAGAGAGGGCGAGAGAGAGAGAGAGAGGCAGGTGAGCCAGAAAGTGAGAAAATACCGTTCCCCCCACCCAGGAGAAACGGCCACACTGAAATCCCTTCCCCTCTGTTCTCCTGATGGGATCTTGGGCACGCACACACACTGCCCAGTATAATCTTGAAGCCACCAGGTCTGGGACTCGAACTACAGCTTGCATGTGGGAGTGTAGCCACTGCTCCACCTGCTGGCCTCCAGGCATGGCTGACCGTTATTTAAAGTTTATTCGTTTCTTCCATGAGACACAGAAACACAGAGAGGCAGGCATCCCTGCCAAGGTACTCACGCCCTATCCACCTCCAGCCTCAGCCAGGCCCTTGTCCTGAGCACAGGTGCCAGATGTGCTCAAGAAGTGAACCCAGAACCACCATGTGTGGGTCAGACACACCAAAACCATTTTTCAACAGGTCCTCCTTGGTGCCCATGTTATCCTACCTCCTGAACTTCAGTGCCTCAAACCAGAACAAGCTACCTCCCAGAGGATGCTTCTGGGTGTGGTGCCATACTGCACTGCCACACAGCCTCCAGGAGGAGGAAGGACCTCTGGCATCTTGCCACATGGCACGGTGCAGCAGCCTGCGTCGAGAAAGGCTTTCGTGCAGAAGGCCAGACTACCCAGAGGCCTCCGTATGAAAGGCTTCTACACAGAGTCAAGAAGACACCTCCCAGAGACCTTGTGGAGGAAAGTTTCTGGGCAGAGAGCCAGGCCACACTTCTCAGAGGTCCTCAGACCTAGGGGAGAATAGACTAGCTGGGCACAGGCATCCAAAGTCCCTGCTTATGTGATGGCAAGGTCACTCCAAGGCCCCGAGAAAGGGTCTCCAAGACTCTAACTGAGAAGCTGATGCATTCGGGGCACTGATCGCCTAGGATGAGCAAAGTCAGTGTGGCTCACACTGGATCGGGCGGACCCTGCAGAGACTTTTTCAACTATTTCTTGGATGCTCTCAAAACGCTGGCTTTGCTGAAGAAACTAAGTCATGAGATAAATGTTCCAAAGACAGACTCACTCGATGTGCTAGAGCAGATCATGGCAAAACGCTTTCAGATTCCATACATACCTTGCGGCAGTCACATCGCTCGGCCTCTGACACCATGAAGATAATCTAGGAAAAAAATTAAAAAGCAGAACATGAAAAGAGTCTCTGACAGGCAGGATTCTTCCTAACTCCTTCGAACATCAGAAGAGTTGGAAAAGCTGTTCGGATGATCATCTCGGCCATGCTTTACAGAAAGCAATCCAACCAAAAACAAACAGACGTCAGAATCTCCTGAGGATCCTAGATATGATCATCGTTGGAGAGCGGGAGGAAATATACAACTTTCACTGAATCACAAGGACTTCTTGGTAACTAGAACTCTGGAATTTTCCCAAACACACTTGAATTTTCAAGGACGTTCCTTATATGGGAAGAAGGTGGTGTGGAAAAGGGAAGGTGCTGGATTCCCACGTGGTTGACATAAGAGTCCCCAAACCAGTAGACTGAAAATCACACCGGTGACTTGGCACGGGAGCCAAGTAAGTAAGTTAAGTAAGCCCCAAATTGTTCTGAAAAACGACCAACCAACAAAACTAGGGTGAGGGCAGGAAAGAGGAACCCCATGTTGCTGTTTACCGTGGGCACTCTCCTGGGCACTTTAGGAGGGAACACCAAGGCATTGGGGAACGGTGTGAATTCGGCCCCCAGCAGGAAGTCTTCCTCCTGGGGGACTGTGGGTATTGGAGTCCGACGAACCGCTGGAAGTCTTGCTCCCAGAGGCCTGTGGATGATGTAGTAGGATGCCACGACCAGAAGCCGTGCATGCCCCCGCCGAGATCTATGGGTAATGTAGACTGAAGCTACGACCGGAAGTCCCCCAACGACCCGCTATTCTTGGACGCCTTCTGCCAGAGGACTGTGGGGAATGTAGTCTGGCTCTACACTGTGGGAGGAGGCTTGCCAGTCAGCTGAGGCCCAGCGCCCCCTCTTGGCAGAAAGAGTGATGTGGGAGGTGGCCTGATGGCCAGCTGGTTTCTATCGCCCCCTGCTGGCCTTCTCAGCGGGTGCACACGCACTATTGCAAAAACCCCTCAAAATAAATAAATAGATAAATGAATGAATAAATAAACAGAGTCACTAATGCTCCTAGTAGTATAGCAGTGGATATCAGAATCCAAATAGGTTTGATGGTATGTGAGAATTAGCTCATCGTGAAGGAATGTATAACTCCAGTCAGCATGTTTCCATGAAGTACGAGATGAGAGCTAAAGAAGACACACTCATGACTTTGTTGAAGAAAAGTAGATATAGTCTATCATTGGAAATGATATTTTTGAGGTTTTCTTTTTTATTTTCTTTGCTATAGGGCACATGTGCTCACAGAGAGACAGAGACAGAAAGCGAGAAATCACCCCCGAGAAAGGATGGCCACACTGCAACCCCAAAACCCCATTTCCTCCATTCTCCTCTCGGGATCATGGACACACGCACACACACACCCCCAGCACGAGTTTAAGCCACCACGTCCAGGACTCAACCACGCTTGCTACATGGGAGTCCAGTGACATAGCCATTATGCCAACTACTGGTCCTGACCTTTAGAAATGATTAACAAATAGGAAACATACGCTAATGACATAAAAGTGTTCCTGGCTAGATATCCAATAATGAAGAACTGTGGCAGGTTTAGGAAAGGGAAAAAGCCATATATTTCTGCCACCCCAAAAATGAAGTTGAATTTGAGGGCAGACTGTGTCCTGGAGGTTAAAGCAGAGGGATCCCATATGTTCAATCACACGGTTTGAGTCCTGACTCTGACAGCTTGGGACACACCAAGCACATACGTGTGCCTTCCCAGAATCAAGAAAGGAGGGAGAAGAAACTAAACAAAGGGGAAAAGAAGATAGAAAAGAAAAAGAAAGGAGAACAAGAGATGGAGGTGGCAGGATTGTAGGGCGTTTTATCTCTATCATTCTTTCTCTCTCTCTTTAGTGCCTTCACCAATTATCAAATGTTTTGAGAGAATTTTGCTATAGGGCATGTGCTCTCATCAAAGAGATAGAGACAGAAAGTGAGAAGTCATCCCCCAGGGGAGATGGTCATGCCACAATCCCTCTTCCTCCATTCTCCTGTTTGTGGGGGGATTGGGGGCATGCACACATGTACGCCCAGCATGAATTTCAAGCCACTGGTCCGGGACTCTAAATGTGGTCAACCACGTGGGAGTCCAGCACCTTAACCATTAAGACACCTGCTGGTCCCCTTGCAAATATTTTTTTAAAAATTAAACTGATTCTTTACTTGGTTCAACCAACTATTTTCATATATGGGAAACTTCTGTGTCAGTTAATTCAAGAATGATTAACTTTCATATGTGATTTTTAAATCACACACATTTTTGTGAATTCAACAAGCAAGGGATGTTATCTCTGCTCGAAACATTACCTTATGAACACATTGGGCACCCAATGGGCTTCAGGATAAAATGCAACCAGGCCACTACCCACACTAAATAAGGCTTGCCAAATACTCGGACACTCATAATCTCAAAATAAGAATTACAGAATGCAGAAGTCAAAACATTGTTACTTTTTAAATGCTACGTGAACAGATTGGAAATAGACCTTAAAGGTCTCTAAAAACATCCTGGCAATATATAAAGCAGCACACTTACTAGAAGGCCCATCTCCTCATTTCCAATGAAGGACTGATAGTAACTTTTGATGAATGGAAGGCATAAATAACATGTATGAATATACTTTCCAAATCTGAAAAAATAATTAAAAGAAACTTGAAAGGTATGAATCTCCAGATTAAAGTTTCCATTTCTATGGTCAATAGACACATAAAAATTAATATTACCAAAAGCAAAACAGTATGGGACTTACAGTGCTAACAGAGCTGGTCACACTGTGAATGACTAGGAGAAGAACAGTGCCTCATGTGTGTAGTAAACTAGAAATTCCTATCACGGATACTCCAAAGAATAAAATCGAGAAAAGGAGAATCCAAACGGGCTTCCCCACGTCTCTCTCTCTCTCTCTCCCTCTCACACACACAAGCTCATTGCATCCCAAAGAGCAGTCCCCCGCAATACACCACTGTGGCCACAGGAGGGAGCTCCGTGACACCCTATAGAAGTGCAAAAGGCAAAGGAGCTCAGCGGAGCATGACATCCCATTCATGGATGGAGACCGATGTCAGGGCACCAAAAAGGATACACTCCTGGGCAGAGAACCGACAGACGACGGGAGCAGCTGCGGGAAGAGGAGCAGGCCAGCTGGCCAGCCTGCCGCGCCCAACTGACTAAAAGCAGCTTCAGCAGTCTTCCAAGACGTACGCCCTGCAGGCGTTTTACCTTGCCTGTTTTCCGCGCAGTTTCTGCCATGGGATTTGTGCACTGAACAAACACAGTCGTAGGGAGAGCTGGAACGAGAAATCATCCCCTTAACCCCGGGAGACATGGCTTTGTCACCACTCCTCCTCCTCCTCCTCCTCCTCCTCCTCCTCCTCCTCTCTTCTGCTCTCCGGTGATGCCGAGCACATGATCTCCAAGCTGGAGGTCTGAGACAGATTGCGAGCTCGGCCACCGAAGATGCAGCGCCCAAACCTCCATGCAACCCGCTGGCCTGTCCCTGAGGCCTTGGGGCCTCCCCTGCTGACAAGGGACTGTAGCTCACGGCTCAGAACAGGGACGCCAGGGGCCGGCAGGTGGTGGCTGTGGCGGTTAAGGGCACCAGACTCCTGCTTGGGAGAACACGGTCCACGTCCTGGACCTGGAAGCTTGCTTTCTCATTTGCTTGCTCTTGCTCTCTTGCTCTGTCTCTGTCTAGGCGAATGTAAAGAAATCCATGAAGTTAAGTAAGCCCTAAATTGTTCTGAAAAATGACCAACCAACAAAACTAGGGTGAGGGGAGGAAAGAGGAACCCCATGTCGCTGTTTACCATGGGCACTCCCCCGGGCACTTTAGGAGGGAACACCAAGGCACTGGGGAAGAGTGAGCCTGGCCCCACAGCCGGAAGACTTCCTCCCAGGGGACCGTGGGTATTGGAGTCTGACGAACCGCCAGAAGTCTCCCTCCCAGAGGCCTGTGGGTGATGGAGTAGGATGCCATGACCGGAAGTCCTGCCTGCCCACGCCAAGATCTATGGGTAATGTAGTCTGAAGCTATGACTGGAAGTCCCACAGCAGCCCGCTATTCCTGAATGCCTTCCGCCCAGAGGACTGTGGGAAATGTAGTACGGCTCTACCCTGTGGGAGGAGGCTCGCCGGTCAGCTGAGGCCCAGCGCCCTCTCTTGGCAGACAGGGAGATGTGGGAGGCGGCCTGATGGCCAGCTTGTTTCTATCGCCCCCTGCTGCCCTTCAGGGCCGGGACACACGCCCTTTTAAAAAAAACCACTCAAAAAAAAAAAAAAAACGTAAATAAACTGAGTCACTGATGCTCCTAGTAGTATAGCTGTGGCTATCAGAATCCAACTAGTTTTGATGGTATACAAGAAGTAGCTCATCGTGAAGCAATGTATTACACCACACAGCATGTTTTCATGAAGGACAGGATGAGAGCAACAGAAGACATACTCATGACTTTGTTGAAGAAAAGTAGATACAATCTAACTTTGGAAATTATTTTTCTGAGAGGTAGTTTTTTTTTTGTTTGTTTGTTTTTCTTGTTTTTCTTTTATTTTTTTGCTATAGGGCACATGTGCTCGCTCACTGGAGAGACAGAGAGATAGAAAGTGAGAAATCACCTCCCAGGGAGGATGGCCATACTTCAACCCCTTCTCCTCCATTGTCTACTCGGGATCAAGGATATGCACGCACATGCCCCCAGCACGAGTTTAAGCCACCACGTCCAGGACTCAACCACGCTTGCTACATGGGAGTCCAGTGACATAGCCATTATGCCAACTACTGGTCCTGACCTTTAGAAATGATTAACAAATAGGAAACATACGCTAATGACATAAAAGTGTTCCTGGCTAGATATCCAATAATGAAGAACTGTGGCAGGTTTAGGAAAGGGAAAAAGCCATATATTTCTGCCACCCCCAAAATGAAGTTGAATTTGAGGGCAGACTGTGTCCTGGAGGTTAAAGCAGAGGGATCCCATATGTTCAATCACACGGTTTGAGTCCTGACTCTGACAGCTTGGGACACACCAAGCACATACGTGTGCCTTCCCAGAATCAAGAAAGGAGGGAGAAGAAACTAAACAAAGGGGAAAAGAAGATAGAAAAGAAAAAGAAAGGAGAACAAGAGATGGAGGTGGCAGGATTGTAGGGCGTTTTATCTCTATCATTCTTTCTCTCTCTCTTTAGTGCCTTCACCAATTATCAAATGTTTTGAGAGAATTTTGCTATAGGGCATGTGCTCTCATCAAAGAGATAGAGACAGAAAGTGAGAAGTCATCCCCCAGGGGAGATGGTCATGCCACAATCCCTCTTCCTCCATTCTCCTGTTTGTGGGGGGATTGGGGGCATGCACACATATATGCCCAGCATGAATTTCAAGCCACTGGTCCGGGACTCTAAATGTGGTCAACCACGTGGGAGTCCAACACCTTAACCATTTAGACACCTGCTGGTCCACTTGCAAATATTTTTTTAAAAATTAAACTGATTCTTTACTTGCTTCAACCAACTATTTTCATATATGGGAAACTTCTGCCTCAGTTAATTCAAGAATGATTAACTTTCATATGTGATTTTTAAATCACACACATTTTTGTGAATTCAACAAGCAAGGGATGTTATCTCTGCTCGAGACATTACCTTATGAACACATTGGGCACCCAATGGGCTACAGGATAAAATGCAACCAGGCCACTACCCACACAAAATAAGGCTTGCCAAATACTCGGACACTCATAAACTCAAAATAAGAATTACAGAATGCAGAAGTCAAAACATTGTTACTTTTTAAATGCTACTTGAACAGATTGGAAATAGACCTTAAAGGTCTCTAAAAACATCCTGGCAATATATAAAGCAGCACACTTACTAGAAGGCCCATCTCCTTATTTCCAATGAAGGACTGATAGTAACTTTTGATGAATGGAAGGCATAAATAACATGTATGAATATACTTTCCAAATCCGAAAAAATAATTAAAAGAAACTTTGATGGTATGAATCTCCAGATTAAAGTTTCCATTTCTATGGTCAATAGACACATAAAAATTAATATTACCAAAAGCAAAACAGTATGGGACTTACAGTGCTAACAGAGCTGGTCACACTGTGAATGACTAGGAGAAGAACAGTGCCTCATGTGTGTAGTAAACTAGAAATTCCTATCACGGATACTCCAAAGAATAAAATCGAGAAAAGGAAAATCCAAACGGGCTTCCCCACGTCTCTCTCTCCCTCTCACACACACAAGCTCATTGCATCCCAAAGAGCAGTCCCCCGCAATACACCACTGTGGCCACAGGAGGGAGCTCCGTGACACCCTATAGAAGTGCAAAAGGCAAAGGAGCTCAGCAGAGCATGACATACCATTCATGGATGGAGACCGATGTCAGGGCACCAAAAAGGATACACTCCTGGGCAGAGAACCGACAGACGACGGGAGCAGCTGCGGGAAGAGGAGCAGGCCGGCCGGCCAGCCTGCCGCGCCCAACTGACTAAAAGCAGCTTCAGCAGTCTTCCAAGATGTACGCCCTGCAGGCGTTTTACCTTGCCTGTTTTCCGCGCAGTTTCTGCCATGGGATTTGTGCACTGAACAAACACAGTCGTAGGGAGAGCTGGAACGAGAAATCATCCCCTTAACCCCGGGAGACATGGCTTTGTCACGACTCCTCCTCCTCCTCCTCCTCCTCCTCCTCCTCTCTTCTGCTCTCCGGTGATGCCGAGCACATGATCTCCAAGCTGGAGGTCTGAGACAGATTGCGAGCTCGGCCCCCGAAGATGCAGCGCCCAAACGTCCATGCAACCCGCTGGCCTGCCCCTGAGGCCTTGGGGCCTCCCCTGCTGACAAGGGACTGTAGCCCACGGCTCAGAACAGGGACGCCAGGGGCCGGCAGGTGGTGGCTGTGGTGGTTAAGGGCACCAGACTCCTGCTTGGGAGAACACGGTCCACGTCCTGGACCTGGAAGCTTGCTTTCTCATTTGCTTGCTCTTGCTCTCTTGCTCTGTCTCTGTCTAGGCGAATGTAAAGAAATCCATGAAGTTAAGTAAGCCCTAAATTGTTCTGAAAAATGACCAACCAACAAAACTAGGGTGAGGGGAGGAAAGAGGAACCCCATGTCGCTGTTTACCATGGGCACTCCCCCGGGCACTTTAGGAGGGAACACCAAGGCACTGGGGAAGAGTGAGCCTGGCCCCACAGCCGGAAGACTTCCTCCCAGGGGACCGTGGGTATTGGAGTCTGACGAACCGCCAGAAGTCTCCCTCCCAGAGGCCTGTGGGTGATGGAGTAGGATGCCATGACCGGAAGTCCTGCCTGCCCACGCCGAGATCTATGGGTAATGTAGTCTGAAGCTATGACTGGAAGTCCCACAGCAGCCCGCTATTCCTGAATGCCTTCCGCCCAGAGGACTGTGGGAAATGTAGTACGGCTCTACCCTGTGGGAGGAGGCTCGCCGGTCAGCTGAGGCCCAGCGCCCTCTCTTGGCAGACAGGGAGATGTGGGAGGCGGCCTGATGGCCAGCTTGTTTCTATCGCCCCCTGCTGCCCTTCAGGGCTGGGACACACGCCCTTTTAAAAAAAACCACTCAAAAAAAAAAACGTAAATAAACTGAGTCACTGATGCTCCTAGTAGTATAGCTGTGGCTATCAGAATCCAACTAGTTTTGATGGCATACAAGAAGTAGCTCATCGTGAAGCAATGTATTACACCACACAGCATGTTTTCATGAAGGACAGGATGAGAGCAACAGAAGACATACTCATGACTTTGTTGAAGAAAAGTAGATACAATCTAACTTTGGAAATTATTTTTCTGAGAGGTAGTTTTTTTTGTTTGTTTGTTTGTTTGTTTTTCTTTTATTTTTTTGCTATAGGGCACATGTGCTCGCTCACTGGAGAGACAGAGAGATAGAAAGTGAGAAATCACCTCCCAGGGAGGATGGCCATACTGCAACCCCTTCTCCTCCATTGTCTACTCGGGATCAAGGATACGCACGCACATGCCCCCAGCACGAGTTTAAGCCACCACGTCCAGGACTCAACCACGCTTGCTACATGGGAATCCAGTGACATAGCCATTATGCCAACTACTGGTCCTGACCTTTAGAAATGATTAACAAATAGGAAACATACGCTAATGACATAAAAGTGTTCCTGGCTAGATATCCAATAATGAAGAACTGTGGCAGGTTTAGGAAAGGGAAAAAGCCATATATTTCTGCCACCCCAAAAATGAAGTTGAATTTGAGGGCAGACTGTGTCCTGGAGGTTAAAGCAGAGGGATCCCATATGTTCAATCACACGGTTTGAGTCCTGACTCTGACAGCTTGGGACACACCAAGCACATACGTGTGCCTTCCCAGAATCAAGAAAGGAGGGAGAAGAAACTAAACAAAGGGGAAAAGAAGATAGAAAAGAAAAAGAAAGGAGAACAAGAGATGGAGGTGGCAGGATTGTAGGGCGTTTTATCTCTATCATTCTTTCTCTCTCTCTTTAGTGCCTTCACCAATTATCAAATGTTTTGAGAGAATTTTGCTATAGGGCATGTGCTCTCATCAAAGAGATAGAGACAGAAAGTGAGAAGTCATCCCCCAGGGGAGATGGTCATGCCACAATCCCTCTTCCTCCATTCTCCTGTTTGTGGGGGGATTGGGGGCATGCACACATGTACGCCCAGCATGAATTTCAAGCCACTGGTCCGGGACTCTAAATGTGGTCAACCACGTGGGAGTCCAGCACCTTAACCATTAAGACACCTGCTGGTCCCATTGCAAATATTTTTTTTAAAATTAAACTGATTCTTTACTTGGTTCAACCAACTATTTTCATATATGGGAAACTTCTGCCTCAGTTAATTCAAGAATGATTAACTTTCATATGTGATTTTTAAATCACACACATTTTTGTGAATTCAACAAGCAAGGGATGTTATCTCTGCTCGAAACATTACCTTATGAACACATTGGGCACCCAATGGGCTTCAGGATAAAATGCAACCAGGCCACTACCCACACAAAATAAGGCTTGCCAAATACTCGGACACTCATAATCTCAAAATAAGAATTACAGAATGCAGAAGTCAAAACATTGTTACTTTTTAAATGCTACTTGAACAGATTGGAAATAGACCTTAAAGGTCTCTAAAAACATCCTGGCAATATACAAAGCAGCACACTTACTAGAAGGCCCATCTCCTCATTTCCAAAGAAGGACTGATAGTAACTTTTGATTATTGGAAAGCATAAATAATATGTATGAATATACTTTAGAAATCTGAAAAAATAATTAAAAGAAACTTGAAAGGTATGAATCACCAGATTAAAGTTTCCATTTCTATGGTCAATAGACACATAAAAATTAATATTACAACATGCAAATTTCACTGATGAAATGGAGACCAGGGCCTGCAGGAGGCATGGTGGTTAACCGTGCTGGACTCCCACATGCTCCATCATGGTTCAAGTCTAGGTCCTGTTGGCTTCCTTTCTCACTTTCCCTCTCCCTCTCCCTCTCCCCCCACCCCTCTGTCTGTCTGTGGTAAAATTGGACAATATTAAGGACAATTATAAATCAAGTTAAAATATTTTTTTTTAAAAAATAGAAAACAGAAATGAAGACGAATATTACTTCTTGTTTTGTCTTTAATGTGAGAAGATGTATTTTTTGGTGAGTATACCTAATTTACAAAAACAGCCACTGACTTCAGTATTCAATATTCTGACTGTGTCCTGTAGAAATTTTACCTTACATGCCTTTAGGCATCATGAAATAACAAGAGTTGTCATTCCAAAAATTTTGCCATTCTGTTTCTCTACTGGTTCAGAATTTGGAGCAGCCCCATTCCTCACTGAAGACCTCTGATCAGACTTCACCATCCTGCCCCCCAGATCCAGCCAGGAGCCAGAATTTAATATATTCATAGTGACAAAACTAACAGAGATGCAAGAGAAGAGAGACAATGAACTCCAGAAAATGCAGGAGAAAAGAGACAATGAATTCTAGGAGGTGAGGAAGTTCTTGCATCATCTAAAAGAGGAGATACCCATCATAAAAAAGAATCAAATGGAATTATTAGAGATGGAGGCTGTAATTCAGGAAATAAAAATCTCCCTTGAAAATATAAAAAGCAGATTAGATCATGCAGAAATCCAATCTCAGATGTGGGAGAAAGAGCCTCTGACCTCGAAAAATTCACTAAAAAGACTGAGAAAGTAACCCACCCGCGAATAAGAATAACATACAATTATAGTAGATACCCATAAATGGCCAGACATCCAGATCATAGTAATCTTCAGATGAAGAAACTAATGAGGGCATTGGCAATCTATTCCATGAATTTCCTGGAAGAAAACTTTCCAAACCCAGAGAGGCATTCAAATATCCAGACCCAGGAAATACAAAGGAACCCACATAGAATCAGCCCAAGAAGATCTTTCCTGAGGCACATCATAGCCAGACTGACCAAAACCAAAACAGTATGGGACTTACAGTGCTAACAGAGCTGGTCACACTGTGAATGACTAGGAGAAGAACAGTGCCTCATGTGTGTAGTAAACTAGAAATTCCTATCACGGATACTCCAAAGAATAAAATCGAGAAAAGGAGAATCCAAACGGGCTTCCCCACGTCTCTCTCTCCCTCTCACACACACAAGCTCATTGCATCCCAAAGAGCAGTCCCCCGCAATACACCACTGTGGCCACAGGAGGGAGCTCCGTGACACCCTATAGAAGTGCAAAAGGCAAAGGAGCTCAGCAGAGCATGACATCCCATTCATGGATGGAGACCGATGTCAGGGCACCAAAAAGGATACACTCCTGGGCAGAGAACCGACAGACGACGGGAGCAGCTGCGGGAAGAGGAGCAGGCCGGCCGGCCAGCCTGCCGCGCCCAACTGACTAAAAGCAGCTTCAGCAGTCTTCCAAGATGTACACCCTGCAGGCGTTTTACCTTGCCTGTTTTCCGCGCAGTTTCTGCCATGGGATTTGTGCACTGAACAAACACAGTCGTAGGGAGAGCTGGAACGAGAAATCATCCCCTTAACCCCGGGAGACATGGCTTTGTCACGACTCCTCCTCCTCCTCCTCCTCCTCCTCCTCCTCTCTTCTGCTCTCCGGTGATGCCGAGCACATGATCTCCAAGCTGGAGGTCTGAGACAGATTGCGAGCTCGGACACCGAAGATGCAGCGCCCAAACCTCCATGCAACCCGCTGGCCTGTCCCTGAGGCCTTGGGGCCTCCCCTGCTGACAAGGGACTGTAGCCCACGGCTCAGAACAGGGACGCCAGGGGCCGGCAGGTGGTGGCTGTGGTGGTTAAGGGCACCAGACTCCTGCTTGGGAGAACACGGTCCACGTCCTGGACCTGGAAGCTTGCTTTCTCATTTGCTTGCTCTTGCTCTCTTGCTCTGTCTCTGTCTAGGCGAATGTAAAGAAATCCATGAAGTTAAGTAAGCCCTAAATTGTTCTGAAAAATGACCAACCAACAAAACTAGGGTGAGGGGAGGAAAGAGGAACCCCATGTCGCTGTTTACCATGGGCACTCCCCCGGGCACTTTAGGAGGGAACACCAAGGCACTGGGGAAGAGTGAGCCTGGCCCCACAGCCGGAAGACTTCCTCCCAGGGGACCGTGGGTATTGGAGTCTGACGAACCGCCAGAAGTCTCCCTCCCAGAGGCCTGTGGGTGATGGAGTAGGATGCCATGACCGGAAGTCCTGCCTGCCCACGCCGAGATCTATGGGTAATGTAGTCTGAAGCTATGACTGGAAGTCCCACAGCAGCCCGCTATTCCTGAATGCCTTCCGCCCAGAGGACTGTGGGAAATGTAGTACGGCTCTACCATGTGGGAGGAGGCTCGCCGGTCAGCTGAGGCCCCACGCCCTCTCTTGGCAGACAGGGAGATGTGGGAGGTGGCCTGATGGCCAGCTTGTTTCTATCGCCCCCTGCTGCCCTTCAGGGCCGGGACACACGCCCTTTTAAAAAAAACCACTCAAAAAAAAAAAAAAACGTAAATAAACTGAGTCACTGATGCTCCTAGTAGTATAGCTGTGGCTATCAGAATCCAACTAGTTTTGATGGTATACAAGAAGTAGCTCATCGTGAAGCAATGTATTACACCACACAGCATGTTTTCATGAAGGACAGGATGAGAGCAACAGAAGACATACTCATGACTTTGTTGAAGAAAAGTAGATACAATCTAACTTTGGAAATTATTTTTCTGAGAGGTAGTTTTTTTTTGTTTGTTTGTTTTTCTTTTATTTTTTTGCTATAGGGCACATGTGCTCGCTCACTGGAGAGACAGAGAGATAGAAAGTGAGAAATCACCTCCCAGGGAGGATGGCCATACTGCAACCCCTTCTCCTCCATTGTCTACTCGGGATCAAGGATACGCACGCACATGCCCCCAGCACGAGTTTAAGCCACCACGTCCAGGACTCAACCACGCTTGCTACATGGGAGTCCAGTGACATAGCCATTATGCCAACTACTGGTCCTGACCTTTAGAAATGATTAACAAATAGGAAACATACGCTAATGACATAAAAGTGTTCCTGGCTAGATATCCAATAATGAAGAACTGTGGCAGGTTTAGGAAAGGGAAAAAGCCATATATTTCTGCCACCCCAAAAATGAAGTTGAATTTGAGGGCAGACTGTGTCCTGGAGGTTAAAGCAGAGGGATCCCATATGTTCAATCACACGGTTTGAGTCCTGACTCTGACAGCTTGGGACACACCAAGCACATACGTGTGCCTTCCCAGAATCAAGAAAGGAGGGAGAAGAAACTAAACAAAGGGGAAAAGAAGATAGAAAAGAAAAAGAAAGGAGAACAAGAGATGGAGGTGGCAGGATTGTAGGGCGTTTTATCTCTATCATTCTTTCTCTCTCTCTTTAGTGCCTTCACCAATTATCAAATGTTTTGAGAGAATTTTGCTATAGGGCATGTGCTCTCATCAAAGAGATAGAGACAGAAAGTGAGAAGTCATCCCCCAGGGGAGCTGGTCATGCCACAATCCCTCTTCCTCCATTCTCCTGTTTGTGGGGGGATTGGGGGCATGCACACATGTACGCCCAGCATGAATTTCAAGCCACTGGTCCGGGACTCTAAATGTGGTCAACCACGTGGGAGTCCAGCACCTTAACCATTAAGACACCTGCTGGTCCCCTTGCAAATATTTTTTTAAAAATTAAACTGATTCTTTACTTGGTTCAACCAACTATTTTCATATATGGGAAACTTCTGCCTCAGTTAATTCAAGAATGATTAACTTTCATATGTGATTTTTAAATCACACACATTTTTGTGAATTCAACAAGCAAGGGATGTTATCTCTGCTCGAGACATTACCTTATGAACACATTGGGCACCCAATGGGCTTCAGGATAAAATGCAACCAGGCCACTACCCACACAAAATAAGGCTTGCCAAATACTCGGACACCCATAATCTCAAAATAAGAATTACAGAATGCAGAAGTCAAAACATTGTTACTTTTTAAATGCTACTTGAACAGATTGGAAATAGACCTTAAAGGTCTCTAAAAACATCCTGGCAATATATAAAGCAGCACACTTACTAGAAGGTCCATCTCCTCATTTCCAAAGAAGGACTGATAGTAACTTTTGATTATTGGAAAGCATAAATAATATGTATGAATAGAAATCTGAAAAAATAATTAAAAGAAACTTGAAAGGTATGAATCACCAGATTAAAGTTTCCATTTCTATGGTCAATAGACACATAAAAATTAATATTACAACATGCAAATTTCACTGATGAAATAGAGACCAGGGCCTGCAGGAGGCATGGTGGTTAACCGTGCTGGACTCCCACATGCTCCATCATGGTTCAAGTCTAGGTCCTGTTGGCTTCCTTTCTCACTTTCCCTCTCCCTCTCCCCCCACCCCTCTGTCTGTCTGTGGTAAAATTGGACAATATTAAGGACAATTATAAATCAAGTTAAAATAATTTTTTAAAAAAAATAGAAAACAGAAATGAAGACAAATATTACTTCTTGTTTTGTCTTTAATGTGAGAAGATGTATTTTTGGTGAGTATACCTAATTTACAAAAACAGCCACTGACTTCAGTATTCAATATTCTGACTGTGTCCTGTAGAAATTTTACCTTACATGCCTTTAGGCATCATGAAATAACAAGAGTTGTCATTCCAAAAATTTTGCCATTCTGTTTCTCTACTGGTTCAGAATTTGGAGCAGCCCCATTCCTCACTGAAGACCTCTGATCAGACTTCACCATCCTGCCCCCCAGATCAAGCCAGGAGCCAGAATTTAAAATATTCATAGTGACAAAACTAACAGAGATGCAAGAGAAGAGAGACAATGAACTCCAGAAAATGCAGGAGAAAAGAGACAATGAATTCTAGGAGGTGAGGAAGTTCTTGCATCATCTAAAAGAGGAGATACCCATCATAAAAAAGAATCAAATGGAATTATTAGAGATGGAGGCTGTAATTCAGGAAATAAAAATCTCCCTTGAAAATATAAAAAGCAGATTAGATCATGCAGAAATCCAATCTCAGATGTGGGAGAAAGAGCCTCTGACCTCGAAAAATTCACTAAAAAGACTGAGAAAGTAACCCACCCGCAAATAAGAATAACATACAATTATAGTAGATACCCATAAATGGCCAGACATCCAGATCATAGTAATCTTCAGATGAAGAAACTAATGAGGGCATTGGCAATCTACTCCATGAATTTCCTGGAAGAAAACTTTCCAAACCCAGAGAGGCATTCAAATATCCAGACCCAGGAAATACAAAGGAACCCACATAGAATCAGCCCAAGAAGATCTTTCCTGAGGCACATCATAGCCAGACTGACCAAAACCAAAACAGTATGGGACTTACAGTGCTAACAGAGCTGGTCACACAGTGAATGACTAGGAGAAGATCTGTGCCTCATGTGTGTAGTAAACAAGAAATTCCTATCACTGATACTCCAAAGGATAAAACCGAGAAAAGGAGAACCCAAACGGGCTTCCCCACGTCTCTCTCTCTCTCTCCCTCACACACACACAAGCTCATTGCACCCCAAAGAGCAGTCCCCCGCAATACACCACTGTGACCACAGGAGAAAGCTCCATGACAGCCTATGGAAGTGCAAAAGGCAAAGGAGCTCAGCGGAGCATGACATCCCATTCGTGGATGGAGACCGATGGCAGGGCACCAAAAAGGATACACTCCTGAGCAGAGACCCGATGGACGACGGGAGCAGCTGCAGCAAGTGGTGCAGGCCGGCCGGATGGCCTGCCGCACCCAACTGACCGAAAGCGGCTTCAGCAGTACTCCAAGATGTATGCCCTACAGGCGTTTTACCTTGCCTGTTTTCCATGCAGTTTCTGCCGCGGGATTTGTGCACTAAACAAACACAGTCGTAGGGGGAGAAGGAATGAGAAATCATCCCCTTAACCCGGGGAGACATGGCTTTGTCACGACTCCTCCTTCTCCTCCTCTCTTCTGCTCTTCAGTGATGCCGAGCACATGATCTCCAAGCTGGAGGTCTGAGACAGATTGCGAGCTCGGACACCGAAGAGGCAGCGCCCAAACCTCCATGCAACCCGCTGGCCTGTCCCTGAGGCCTTGGGGCCTCCCCTGCTGACAAGGGACTGTAGCTCACGGCTCAGAACAGGGACACCAGGGGCCGGCAGGTGGTGGCCGTGGTGGTTAAGGGCACCAGACTCCTGCTTGGGAGAACACGGTCCACGTCCTGGACCTGGAAGCTTGCTTTCTCATTTGCTTGCTCTTGCTCTCTTGATCTGTCTCTGTCTAGGCGAATGTAAAGAAATCCATGAAGTTAAGTAAGCCCTAAATTGTTCTGAAAAATGACCAACCAACAAAACTAGGGTGAGGGGAGGAAAGAGGAACCCCATGTCACTGTTTACCATGGGCACTCCCCGGGGAACTTTAGGAGGGAACACCAAGGCACTGGGGAAGAGTGAGCCTGGCCCAACAGCTGGAAGTCTTCCTCCCAGGGGACTGTGGGTGATGGAGTAGGATGCCATGACCAGAAGTCCTGCCTGCCCACGCCGATATCTATAGGTAATGTAGTCTGAAGCTATGACTGGAAGTCCCACAGAAGCCCGCTATTCCTGAATGCCTTCCGCCCAGAGGACTGTGGGAAATGTAGTCTGGCTCTACCCTGTGGGAGGAGGCTTGCCTGTCAGCTGAGGCCCAGCGCCCTCTCTTGGCAGTCAAGGAGATGTGGGTGGCGGCCTGATGGCCAGCTTGTTTCTATCGCCCCCTGCTGCCCTTCTCGGCCGGGGAACATGCCCTATTGAAAAAAAACACTCAAAAAAAAACCATAAATAAACTGAGTCACTGATGCCCTAGTAGTATAGCTCTGGCTATCAGAATCCAACTAGCTTTGATGGTATACTAGAAGTAGCTCATCGTGAAGCAATGTATTACACCACACAGCATGTTTTCATGAAGGACAGGATGAGAGCAACAGAAGACATACTCATGACTTTGTTGAAGAAAAGTAGATACAAAATAAGTTTGGAAACTCGACAACTGAAAGGTCCGTTGAGAAAAATTCATAGAGACCCACCATTGAAAGTACTGCTGTTTAGTGCACACTGCACGTTTACTCAGAATTTAGCCTCAAGGACCCATAGCACACCTCACCTTGCCCATAGTACAAAACTACATATCCCTAACCAAAAACCTGTGACAATAGGCACACCCAACTGAAACCCAAAACTGAAAGATGCCTAGAGAAAATTTTATAGGGACTCACCGCTGATAATTATGCTGTTAAGTACACATGGAACGCTAAGCCAGAATTCAGCCTCAAGGAACCATATCACACCTGATTTTGTACACAATATAAAACTCTGTATGTCTGAAGACAAAGCAGTGACAACAGGCACACCCGAAAAGCACCCACAACTAAAAGATCTGTTGAGAAATGTTCATAGAGACCCAACATAGAGAGTCATGCTGTAAAGTACACACTAAACGCAAAGCCAGAATCAAGACTCAAGGAACCTTATCACACCTGATTTTGTACACAGTACAAGACTCTGTATCCCTGAGGAAAAAACAGTGACAATATGCACCCCCCAAAATCACCTACAACGGAAAGGTCTGTTTAGAAATGTTTATAGAGAACCACCATTGAGAGTCATGAAGTGAAGTACACAATGCATGCTAAGCCAGAATTAAGCCCCAAGGAACCATATCACACCTGATTTGGTAAACAATACAAAACTCGGTATCCCTGGGGACACAACACTGACAATAGGCAAACCCCAAAAGCACCCACAACTTTAAAGCCTCTTGAGAAATGTTCATAGAGACCCACTATTAAGAGCCATACTGTTTAGTACGCACTGAACTCTAAGCCACAATTAAGCCTCAAGGAAACATATCACACCTGATTTTGTACAGAGTTCAAAACTCTGTATCTCTGAGGACAAAACAGTGACAATAGGCTCACCTCTGAACCACCCACAACTGAAAGGTCTCTTGAGAAATGTCCATAGAGACCCACCATTGAGAATCATGCTGTCTAAGTACATACTGAACGCTAAGCAAGAATTAATCCTCAAGAAACGATATCACACCTCATTTTGTACACAGTACAACACTCTGTATCCCAGAGGACAAAACAGTGACAATAGGCACCCCCCAAATACACATACAACTGAAACGTCTCTTGAGAAAAGTTTACAGAGAACCACCATTGAAAGTACTGCTTTTTAGTGCACACTAAACGTTTAATTAGAATTAAGCCTCAAGGACATATATCACACCTCATTTTGAACACTGTACAAAGCTATGTATCCCTGACCACAAACCTGTGACACTAGGAACACCCAACTGACACACAAAACGGAGAGATACCTAGACAAAAATTTATAGAGACTCACTGCTGATAATTATGGTGTAAAGTACACACAGAACGCTAAGCCAGAATTAAGCCTCAAGTAACCACATAACACCTGATTTTGTACACAGTACAAAACTCTGTATCCCTGAGGACATAACAGTGACAATAGGCACACCCCGAAAGCACCCAAAAGAGAAAGGCCTGTTGACAAATGTTCATAGAGACCCACCATTGAGAGTCATGCTGTTAAGTACACACTGAACACTAAGCCAGAATTAAGCCTCAAGGAACCATATCACACCTGATTTTGTACACAGTACAAAACTGTATGTCTGAGGACAAAACAGTGACAATCGGCACACCCCGAAAGCACCCAAAAGACAAAGGCCTGTTGACAAATGTTCATAGAGACCCACCATTGAGAGTCATGCTGTTAAGTACACACTGAACGCTAAGCCAGAATTAAGCCTCAAGGAACCATATAACACCTCATTTTGTACACAGTACAACAATCTGTATCCCTGAGGACAAAACAGTGACAATTGGCATCTGCCAAAATCACATAAAACTGAAACGTCTCTTGAGAAAATTTTACAGAGACCCAACATTGAAAGTACTGCTGTTTAGTGCACACCGAACGTTTAGTTAGAATTAAGCCTCAAAGACCCATATCACACCTCATTTTGAACACTGTACAAAACTATGTATCTCTGACCTCAAACCTGTGACACTAGGCACACCCAACTGACACTCCAGACTGAGAGATACCTAGACCAAAATTTATAGAGACTCACCGCTGATAATTATGGTGTAAAGTACACACGGAACGCTATGCCAGAATTAAGCCTCAAGGAACCACATTACACCTCATTATGTACACAGTAGAAAACTCTGTATCTTCGAGGAGAACACAGTGAAAATAGGAAAAATCCAAAAGAACCCAAAACTGAAAGGTCTGTTGAAAAATGTTTATAGACAACCACCATTGAGAGTCATTCTGTGAAATACACACTGCTCGGTAAGCCAGAATTAAGCCTCAAGGAACCATATCACACCTGATATGGTACACAGTACAAAACTCTGTATCACTGCAGACAAAACAGTGACAATAGGCACCACCGAAAAACACATAAAACTGAAACGTCTCATGAGAGAGTTTACAGAGATCCAAGATTGAACACACTGCTGTTTAGTGCACACTAAACGTTTAGTTAGAATTAAGCCTCAAGGACCCATATCACACCTCATTTTGAACACTGTACAAAGCTATGTATCCCTGACCACAAACCTGTGACACTAGGCACACCCAACTGACAAACAAAACTGAGAGATACCTAGAGAAACATTTATAGAGACTCACTGCTGATAATTATGGTGTTAAGTACAAGTGGAACGCTAAGCCAGAATTAAGCCTCAAGGAACCATATCACACCTGATTTTGTACACAGTACAAAACTCTGTATCCCTGAGGACAAATCAGTGTCAATAGGCACCTCCCGAAAGCACCCAAAAGAGAAAGGCCTGTTGACAAATGTTCATAGAGACCCACCATTGAGAGTCATGCTGTTAAGTACACACTGAACGCTAAGCCAGAATTAAGCCTCAAGGAATCATATCACACCTCATTTTGTACACAGTAGAAACCTCTCTATCCGTGAGGAGAAAACAGTGAAAATAGGTACACCCCAAAAGCACCAACAACTGAAAAGTATGTTGAGAAATGTTTATAGAGAACCACCATTGAGTATTATTCTGTGAAATACACACTGCACGCTAAGTCAGAATTAAGTCTCAAGGAACCATATCACACCTGATTTAGTACACAGTACAAAACTCGGTATCCCTGAGGACAAAACACTGACAATAGGCACACCCCAAAAGCACCCACAACATTAAGGCCTCTTGAGAAATGTTCATAGAGACCGACTATTGAGAGCCATGCTGTTTATTACACACTGAACACTATGCCAGAATTAAGCCCAAGGAAACATATCACACTTGATTTTGTACAGAGTTCAAAACGCTGTATCTCTGAGGACAAAACAGTGACAAAAGGCTCACCCCAGAAGCACCCACAACTGAAAGGTCTCTTGAGAAATGTCCGTATAGACCCACCATTGAGAGTCAAGCTGTTAAGCACACACTGCACGCTAAGCCAGAATTAAGCCTCAAGGAACCCTATCAAACTTGATATGGTACACAGTACAAAACTCTGTATCACTGCAGAGAAAACAGTGACAATATGCACCCCTCAAAAACACCCACAACTGAAACGTCTCTTGAGAATAGTTTACAGAGACACACCATTGAAACTACCGGTGTTTTGTGCACACTGAACGTTTAGTAAGAATTAAGCCTCAAGGACCCATATCACACCTCATTTTCAGCACTGTACAAAGCTATTTATCCTTGACCACATAGCTGTGATAATAGGCACACCCAACTGACACCCAAAACTGAAAGATACCTACAGAAATAATTATTGAGACTCACCGCTGATAATTACGCTGTTAAGTACACACGAAACGCTAAGCCAGAATTAAGCCTCAAGGAACCATATCACACCTGATTTTGTACACATTACAAAACTCTGTATGTCGGAGGACAAAGCAGTGACAATAGGCACACCCGAAAAGCAAACATAAGTAAAAGGTCTGTTGAGAAATGTTCATAGAGATCCACCATTGATAGTCATGCAGTTAAGTATACACTGAACGCTAAGCGAGAATTAAGCCTCAAGGAACCATATCACACGAGATTTTATACACAGTACAACACTCTGTATCCCTGAGGACAAAACAGAGACAACAGGCACCCCCAAAAACCACATACAACTGAAACGTCTCTTGAGAAAAGTTTACAGAAACCCAACATTGAAACAATTGCTGTTTAGTACACACTGAACTTTTAGATAGAAGTAAGCCTCAAGGACCCATATCACACCTCATTTTGAACACTGTACAAAGCTATGTATCCCTAACCACATATCTGTGACACTAGGCACACCCAACTGACACCCAAAACTGAAAGATACGTAGAGAAAAATTTATAGAAACTCACCGCTGATAATTATGGTGTTAAGTACACACGGAACGCTAAGCCAGAATTAAGCCTCAAGGAACCATATCACACCTGATTGTGTACAAAGTACAACAATCTATATCCCTACGGACAAAACAGTGACAATAGGCAGATGCCGAAAGCACCCAAAACTGAAAGGTCTGTTGACAAATATTCATAGAGATCAACCATTGAGAGTCATGCTGTTAAGTACAGACTGAACGCTAAGACAGAATTAAGACTCAAGAAACCATATCACACCTGATTTTGTAAACAGGACAAAACTCTGTATCCCTCAGGACAAAAGAGTGGCAATATGCACCCTCCAAAAACACCCACAACTGAAAGGTCTCTTGAGAAATGTTCACAGAGACCCGTCATTGAAAGTACTGGTGTTTAGTGAACACTGAACGTTTAGTGAGAATTAAGCCTCAAGGACCCGTATCACAACTCATTTTGAATACTGTACGAACCTATGTATCCCTGACCAGAAACCTGTGACACTAGGCACACCCAACTGACACCCAAAACTGAAAGATTCCTAGAGAAAAATTTATAGAGTCTCACCGGTGATAATTATGCTGTAAAGTACACACGGTACGCTAAGCCAGAATTAAGCCTCAAGGAACCATATCACACCTGATTTTGTACACAGTACAAAACTCTGTATGTCTGAGGACAAAGCAGAGACAATAGGCACACCCAAAAAGCACCTAAAACTGAAAGGTCTGTGGAGAAATATTCATAGAGACCCACAATTGAGAGTCATGCTGTTAAGAACAGACTGAACGCGAAGACAGAATTAAGCCTCAATGAACCATATGGCAGCTGATTTTGTACACAGTACAACACTCTGTATCCCTGATGACAAAACTGTGACAATAGGCATCCGCCAAAAACACATACAACTGAAACGTCTTTTGAGAAACGTTTACAGAGACCCACCATTGAAAGTACTCCTGTTTAGTGCACACTTAACGTTTAGTTAGAATTAAGCCTCAAGGACCCATATCACACCTCATTTTGAACACTGTACAAAGCTATGTATCCCTGACCACATACCTGTGACACTAGGCACACCTAACTGACACACAAAACTGAAAAATACCTAGAGAAAAATTTATAGACACTCACCGCTGATAATTATGGTGTTAAGTACACAAGGAACGCTAAGCCAGAATTAAGCCTCAAGGAACCATATCACACCTGATTTTGTAAATAGGACAAAACCCTGTATCACTCAGGAAAAAAGAATGGCAATATGCACACGCAAAAAACACGCAAAACTAAAAGGTCTCTTGAGAAATGTTCACAGAGACCCACCATTGAAAGTACTGGTGTTTAGGGCACACTGAACATTTAGTGAGAATTAAGCCTCAAGGACCCTTATCACAACTCATTTTAAACACTGTACAAACCTATGTATCCCTGACCACAAACCTATGACACTAGGCACACCCAACTGACACCCAAAACTGAACGATTCCTAGAGAAATTTTTAAAGAGACTCACCGCTGATAATTATGCTCTTAAGTACACATGGAATGCTAAGGCATAATTAAGCGTCAAGGAACCATATCACACCTGATTTTGTACACAGTACAACACTCTGTATCCCTCAGGACAAAACAGTGACAATAGGCACACGCCGAAAGCACCCAAAACAGAAAGGTCTGTTGACAAATATTCATAGAGACCCACCATTGAGAGTCATGCTGTTAAGTACAGACTGAACGCTAACACAGAATTAAGACTCAAGGAAAAATATCACACCTGGTTTTGTAAAAAGGACAAAACCCTGTATCACTCAGGACAAAAGAGTGGCAATATGCACCCTCCAAAACCACCCACAACTGAAAGGTCTCTTGAGAAATGTTCACAGAGACCCACCATTGAAAGTACTGGTGTTTAGTGCACACTGAACGTTTAGTGACAATTAAGCCACAATGATCCATATCACAACACATTTTGAACACTGTACAAACCTATGTATCCCTGAACACATACCTGTGACACTAGGCACACCCAACTGACACACAAAACTGAACGATTCCTAGAGAAAAATTTATACAGACTCACCGCTGATACTTATGCTGTTAAGTACACACGGAACGCTAAGCCTGTATTAACAGTCAAGGAACCATATCACACCTGATTTTCTACAAAGTACAAAACTCTGTATGTCTGAGGACAAAGCAGTGACAATGGCACACCCGAAAAGCACCCACAACCTAAAGGTCTGTTGAGTAATATTCATAGAAACCCACCATTGATAGTCATGCTGTTAAGTACAAATGGAACGCTAAGCCAGAATTAAGCCGCAAGGAACCATATCACACCAGATTTTGTACACAGTACAATATCTGTATCCCTGAGGACAAAACAGTGACAATAGGCCCTCCCCAAAAACACATACAACAGAAACGTCTCCTGAAAAAATTTACAGAGACCTAACATGGAAATAATTTCTCTTTAGTACACATTGAACGCTCAGTTAGAATTAAGACTCAAGGACCCATATCACACCTCATTGTGAACACTGTACAAACCTATGTATCCCTGACCACATACCGGTGACACTAGGTAGACCTAACTGACACACAAAACTGAATAATACCTAGAGAAAAATTTATAGACACTCACCACTGACAATTATGGTGCCAAGTACATACGGAACACTAAGCCAGAATTAAGACTCAAGGAAACATATCACACCTGATTTTGTAAACAGGACAAAACTCTGTATCCCTGAGGACAAAAGAGTGGCAATAGGCAACCCCCCAAAAACACCCCAAACTGAAAGTTCTCTTGAGAAATGTTCACAGAGACCCACCATAGAAAGCACTGGTGTTTAGTGCACACTGAACGTTTAGTGAGAATTAAGCCTCAAGGACCCATATCACACCTCATTTTGAACACTGTACAATGCTATGTATCACTGACCACATACCTGTGACACTAGGCACACCCAACTGACACACAAAAGTGAAAAATACCTAGAGAAATATTTATAGACACTCACCGCTGATAATTATGGTGTTAAGTACACAAGGAACACTAAGCCAAAATTAAGCCTCAAAGAACATCACACCTGATTTTGTACATAGTACAAAACTCTTTATCCCTGAGGACAAAACAGTGACAATAGGCACACGCCAAAAGCACCCAAAACTGAAAGGTCTGTTGAAAAATATTCATAGAGACCCACCATTGAGAGTCATGCTGTTAAGAACAGACTGAACGCTAAGACAGAATTAAGACTCAAGGAACCATATCACACCTGATTTTGTAAACAGGACAAAACCCTGTATCCCTCAGGACAAAAGAGTGACAATAGGCACACGCTGAAAGCACCCAAAACAGAAAGGTCTGTTGACAAATATTCATAGAGACCCACCATTGAGAGTCATGCTGTTAAGTACTGACTGAACGCTAACACAGAATTAAGACTCAAGGAAAAATATCACACCTGGTTTTGTAAACAGGACAAAACCCTGTATCCCTCAGGACAAAAGAGTGGCAAAATGCACCCCGCAAAAACACCCCAAACTGAAAGTTCTCTTGAGAAATGTTCACAGAGACCCAACACAGAAAGCACTGGTGTTTAGTGCACACTGAACGTTCAGAGAGAATTAAGCCTCAAGGACCCATATCACACCTCATTTTGAACACTGTACAAAGCTATGTATCCCTGACCACATACCTGTGACACTAGGCACACCCAACTGACACACAAAAGTGAAAAATACCTAGAGAAATATTTATAGACACTCACCGCTGATAATTATAGTGTTAAGTACACAAGGAACGCTAAGCCAAAATTAAGCCTCAAGGAACCACATCACACCTGATTTTGTACATAGTACAAAACTCTGTATCCCTGAGGACAAAACAGTGACAATAGGCACACGCCGAAAGCACCCAAAACTGAAAGGTCTGTTGAAAAATATTCATAGAGACCCACAATTGAGAGTCATGCTGTTAAGTACAGACTGAACGCTAAGACAGAATTAAGAATCAAGGAACCATATCACACCTGATTTTGTAAACAGGACAAAACCCTGTATTCCTCAGGACAAAAGAGTGGCAATATGCACCCCGCAAAAACACCCACAACAGAAAGGTCTCTTGAAAAATGTTCACAGAGACCCACCATTGAAAGTACTGTTGTTTAGTACACACTGAACGTTTAGTGAGAATTAAGCCTCAAGGACCCGTATCACAACTCATTTTCAACACTGTACAAACCTATGTATCCCTGACCACAAACCTGTGACACTAGGCACACCCAACTGACACCCAAAACAGAAAGATTCCTAGAGAAAAATTTATAGAGACTCAACGCTGATAATTATGCTGTTAGGTACACACGGAACGCTAAGCCTGAATTAAGCCTCAAGGAACCATATCACACCTGATTTTGTACACAGTAGAAAACTCTGTATGTCTGAGGACAGAGAAGTGACAATAGGCACACCCGAAAAGCACCCACAACTAAAAGGTCTGTTGAGAAATGTTCATAGAGACCCACCATTGATAGTCATGGTGTTAAGTACAGACTGAACACTAAGACAGAATTAAGACTCAAGGAACCATATCACACCTGATTTTGTAAACAGGACACAACCCTGTATCCCTCCGGACAAAAGAGTGGCAATATGCACCCCCCAAAAACACCCACAACTGAAAGGTCTCTTGAGAAATGTTCACAGAGACCCACCATTGAAAGTACTGGTGTTTAGTGCACACTGAACGTTTAGTGAGAATTAAGCCTCAAGGACCCGTATCACAACTCATTTTGAACACTGTACAAACCTATGTATCCCTGACCACAACCCTGTGACACTAGGCACACCCAACTGACACACAAAACTGAAAAATACCTAGAGAAATATTTATAGACACTCACCGCTGATAATTATGGTGTTAAGTATACACGGAATGCTAAGCCAGAATTAAGCCTTAAGGAACCATATCACACCTGATTTTGTACATAGTACAAAACACTGTATGATTTCGACAAATCAGTGACAATAGGCACACCCGAAAAGCACCCAAACCTGAAAGGTCTGATGAGAAATATTCATAGAGACCCACCATTGAGAGTCATGCTGTTAAGTACAGAATGAACGCTCACACAGATTTAAGACTCAAGGAATCATATCTCACCTGATTTTGTACACAGTACAACACTCTGAATCCCTGAGGAAAAAACAGTGACAATATGCACCCCCTCAAAGCACCCACAACTGAAAGGTCTGTTTAGAAATATTTATAGAGAACCACCATTGAGAGTCATGAAGTGAAGTACACAATGCAGTTTGCCGTACGACCCCCCTCCCCCAGTCTATTCATCGCTTGGGAGAAGCCGTAGACCAACAAATAAAGCATGATTA
>AAPY01839067.1:0-10492 GCA_000181375.1 Tupaia belangeri | reverse complement strand
AACCTTGTAATAATCATGTATTAGTTCATTGAGTTTTTTCATTCTTTCAGAATTTCTACATAGACAGTCATGTCATCTGTAATAAAAGATAGTTTATTTCTTCCTTCCCAATTTGTACATATTTTGTTTCTTTTTCTTGTTTTATTGCATTAGCTAGAACTTCAGTGTAACCTTGAAAAGTAGTGTTGAGAGTGGACATCTTAGCTTTGTTTCTGATCTTAGCAAGAAAGCTTTTAATTTCTCACAGTTAAGTATGATATCTCTCTGGATTTTTTTGTAGATAGTATAATTTTCTTCTTTTTTCCGTGCTTTGTGCACTTTATTTCTCACCTTTTAGTTCTACATATGCTAAAAGCCCATCAATATATTCAATATACAGATTTTTTCCCTTAAGTGCTCTGTAATCCTTTAAAGGGTTAAATAAATATAACTATAGATTAAAAGACATTTTATATTTAACAAGAACATTTGCCCATTTATGTGTATTTTATTCATTCCTGCAGATCTGGGATTCTATTAGGTATTATTTCTCTTGATTTATTAACTTCTTTTAAACTTTCTTGTAGTACAAGGCTACTGGAGGTAAATTCCTTCAGTTTATGTCTCTCTGAAAAAGAAATGACTTTATTTTCTTTTTTTTTTTTAAAGAAAATAGATAAGTAGAGGGAGCAATAGAGGATAGTCTTAGGTTCACTTTTTTTCTCTTAGAATTTAAATATATACTTTTCTTGTCAAATAATATGTTGTCAATTATTTTTATTGGGAAGTCACCCATCATGCTAATTAGTGTTTCACTGAATACAATGTGCCTATTTCTACTCTTTACATTATTTTCTTTGACTTTGATTTTAGTAATTTGACTTTTAAATGTCTAAGTGTGTTTTACTTTGTAGTAATGAATGGAGTTCATTGAGTATATTATATATGTATGTTAATGTCTTTTAATTCTACCAAATTAGTTTTTGTCATATTTTTAAAAATATTTTCTATACCCTGTTCTCTATCTTCTTTTGAACTTTATACAATGTTTGATATTGTCCCACAGATCTTAAACACATTTTGTATATTTTTATTATTTGTGTTTTATTGAATAATTTTAATTAGCCTATCTTCAAAGATACATATTATTTTCTTTTTCTTTTCTTTTCTTTTCTTTTTTTTTTTTTAGAGAGATTTTTGATATATGGCACATGTGCTTTCCAGAAAGACAGAAAGAGACAGAGAGACAGAAAGCAAGAAATATCCATTTTGTAAGACAAATAATAATGTGATTGAATGTATGGAAGAAATGAAATGAAAAATAAATAAATAAATAAATAAATAAATAAATAAATAAATAAATTGAAACTCAAAAAAAAAAAAACAAGAAAGAAAGAAATCATCTCCCATGAGAGATGGCCATGTCACAACCCCTTCTTCTGCATTCTCCTCTTGGGATTTTGAGCATGCACTCACACATAACCAGTGTGAGTTTTAAGACTCTGGGTCTGGGACTCAAACCATGGTCAATTAAGTGGGATTCCAGCAACGTAAACATTATGCCATCTGCTATTCTCCTTCTTTTCTTTTTTTATTCTAGTCTGTTAAGTCAATTTAATAATCTCTTTATTTATGATAGTACATTTTTCTCAGAATTTTTATTAGATTTGTGTTAATATAGTAATCAAGTCTGCTAAAATTATTCATCTCCTCACTCCTATTGCTTATTTTTTCTACTAAATACTTTAGACATTTATTATAAATAGTTAAAGTTCCTGACTGGTAATTCCAACATCTAGCCATCTCTAGGTCTGCTTTTCATCTTATATTTTCTTTTCACCATGATTTTCATTTTCTTGCTTCTTCATGTGTCATGCAGTTTTTTATAGCACTGCAAATATTTTACAGCTTTTCATTTAATGATATTACAGACATTTTTGCAACTACTCATGTTGCACATATAAGCAATGGAAGTAAATCATATATATTTTTAAAAAATCTGAAGTGGAGAGATGAATAAATCTGCAATTGATGTGTGTTGCTGTTTTAATTTAACCATAAGCTTTAAATAGGTTGAGAATAGAATTAGTATTTACCTCTGATGGGCTTTGGGTCTGATCACTAGGGAGATTCTTAGGTCTCTATGCTTTTCTGCCCAAGTGTTAGTGTTTCTAAACATGAAACACAAACTCTGTTTTTGCTGCCTGACTGCTAGTTCTTTAGGTTTCTGGGGAGTTCTCTTTGCTCTCCTCCAGTCCTTAAGCCTTTCTGTGACTCTTCCTCCCCAAATATCTAAGAACAGTCTCTCAGAACTCTTGTCTGCCCCCTAGCTCTTAGAAGCAGAACTCTTTAATTGAAAGTGGTCCCTCTTGGCTTTTCTTTCCTCTTCAGACTTTGGAAAACTACAACCTGAACACTTAGTAAAGCCTCAGGAAATAGATTTGGAAAGTGAATGCAGGTTCTCTCTACAACTAGGTAATTAAAAATTCTAATCTTTCTTAGCAGCCCCCACACAGGCCTTAATATTTTATTAAAGACTTGGTTGATTTTTCTTTACCTCTGTTCATGAGGAACTGTTTTTACCTGCCAACCAGCCAGAGACCAGAGCAGCTTTGTAATTCTTCCTCTGTAAAGTGTTTGTCACTGGAATTTATTTAAGTTACTTTGCATTGTCACTTCTCTGACAGGTTCAGAAAAACTGACTTTTACCTTATAAAATTTGTTTTGTTTGTTATGATGGCAGTCACATTCTTTTATAATTTTTTACTTCATAATGGGATGGTGGAGTCTTCCTTTCCTACATTATGGATAATGGGGATGGCGAGAAGAAGAGCAGTCTCTACTGTGTTAAGTTTCAAATTCTAGGTCTGTCCTTTATTTTTTTCTTGCTATATCTTAAACAAATTTCCTGAACATTTTGTTTCCTTAATGTAAAAGGGGAATAATAATTATGACCAATGTATAAAATGTTACGAAGATTCAATTAGTTATTATATGTGATACACAGAATAATACCTAATAGATAGCAAGAATTACATGAGTGTTTGTTATTTTCATTTGAAATAGAGGCTTTCCTTAGAAACCACAGAATATGTTAACAAAAAAATACATCCGCAAGACAGAGAAAGGATCAAGATAATTACCCCCCAACTCTTTAGAGCATAGAATTAAGAACTGCTACCAATTATTCAAACAAAAGGTATTTCCCCAAATAGAGCAGTGTTTAATCAACCTGAATAACACTTTCAAGTTGTGGGTGAGTTAGGAGTTTTATCAGTGGAATTAAATACTTAGCTGAATGGGGGAACATATATTATTACATAAGTTAAAATAATTGAAGACATAGTCAGCCCCTCTGGCTTAGAGACGTACACCCTCACTGCTGAGGTGATGGGATACCCTACAGAACAATGCTCAGCTGATGCACTCGTCTATCTGTATGTCATCCCTCAAGCAGCCCTGGCTGACTGTGCCTGGCTGTAGGCTTCTGAAGTTCTCTACACATAAAAGAAAGAAGCTGCAGAAACCAGATGAAACATCTTTTCAGCCTTCAGTTTTTTTTTTCCTCTTCTTAGTCTCTCTCTCTCTCAACAATCTGTCTTCCTACTTCTTACTACCACTGTAGTTGCTTTCAATTATTTTCCCATTTCTCTCTCTTCTTATATACCCGAAGCCAAAATAATCCGAATAGTAGCAATAATAATGATAACAGAATATGTATCGCATATAGATTAGACACGTAAATGCATAACATTCGTCATGAATACATTTTCTAGTACTCAGTAATCCAAACTGTAGAAAAATAATAGAATATTCAGGAGGGGGAAGCAAAAGCCAACAGACCTAGAATCATCTCAATTTGGTCGAGCCAGTCAAAATTGTGATCTGACAAAATTGTGGCTCCAGTCCACAGACTCTTGCAATCTCAGACTTTCAAAGTTCTGTCTTCCTAAGTCTTATGGTCCTGGGTTTGCTACTATTGGGGTTACAGGACCACTGTAATTCTTTTCCAGACACATTTTTCCCTAAGATCTTAAACAACTTGCCTCTCTCTATCTCTGTCTCTCTCTTTCCTCCTATCATCCCATGTGCCCAGGCACGTACACACACACATGCACGCACATGTACACATCCAGAGCTGACTATAGTAATATATCTACTCTGTGGCACTTTCGGGTTTTGTGACTAGCTAGGTCAAGGAGGTATTTTTAGACAAGTGCTTTTGCATTACAAACACAACTTATCTGTAAGCCTGGCTCTGTTCCTAATGAATCTGCCAAGAAACAAGAGTGTGGGGATACGGCATGTACATTTTCTGAAGGAAAAATTGAAAGTGGGCAACCTGGACTCCCTCCCATCTGTTGTTGTGCACTGTGCTAGGCAAACGACCACCATCGGTCACAGGATCTGCTCCACCCAACCCACTAATGGATTGTTTCCTCTTTGCCTTGTTTTCAAGGTTGATGCTCTCTGAGCCAGACAGGCAGACAGGCAGCTGCGGAGGATGGGAGCCCAGCTCCTGAATCCTGTAGATAATTGCCAAAGGCAGCTGAGTTCAGGAGCACCACCTGTTAACGAGCTGCCAATTATTTATATGCTTATAAATCACCTTTTAAACACTAACAAGCACTAATAAGCCTTGGCTGCTGGTTACCATGGTAACCGACCATGTCCCAATAGGGAATGAGACTACTGACATATGGACTCTGGGTCAATGGTCCACTACCTCCCATGTCTGACGTTTTTACTCCTGCACATGAAACTGTTCTGTCCAATTACAACCTAAAATCGCGTGAAAAAAAAAGAGGCACAGGACATGATAAAATGCCAGATTTTCTTTCTGTAGCCTACGGTGTCTAAAGGAAATAAAACGTGTCCAACTCCCATGAGCTCTTGGAACAGGCTGCCCTAACTTGTTAAGTAGTGGTTCCTATGTACAGCCACACAGCTGGTCTACCCAGGCCACCTGCTGTCAGATGGTTTATTCCCAAAGCTTGGTGGACTGCTGAGCTCCACCAGTCTGAAGAGGTTTTTCTAATACATTCAGTTTGCTGTTGCACGTAGGTAAGATGATAAGCTACTTGTGGGAGGCTCAGTAATATTTAGTGAAATGCAAGGAATGGTTTCAGATGAAAAAGAACATATTTTTGCTCCCAGCAAACTGAAGGCATTTTCTATCTTCTTTTAAAAACACAGTGAGAAGGCAACCAACTGTGACCCCAAGCTCTGCAAATAGTAGAGAAAGAAAACTATCTTCTGCCTTCAACTGGTTTTCCAAACTAGATCTAGGAAAGCTCAACACCAGTGCTATCAGGTATGAAATGGCAGTTCAGAGAAGCTCATGGATATAGGACCAGAGTGAACAGTGACCTAATCAAGCAACAGAGGAGTGTGATTGTAATCATTTTGCCATGACTGACCCAGAAATGGCTTTTGCCGTACCTTTTAAAAGACACTAGTTCTCAGTAGAAAATTGGATTGCTGATAACACAAAGAACTTCTTTTCCCTTCAACAGGTATTCACTTTTAGCCTTTCAACTGCCTACTGTGGGGTAAAGAGCTTTACTTTAGACCGAATGTGACTGATTCAGGAGTTATTACTATCACTACCTATGTATTTTCCCTTGCCTGGAGGGTAGATGAAGTAGAGGAGGCTTTCTGCAAATCTTTAGATTTTAATGAAGCTTATGCCAGTGGTAGGGGTATATTGCTCCCTATACATGAACTGTTTTCTGATTTCTGTGTCTAATTGCATTGTAGAGGGAATTAGGGTTCAGAGATGGCATAAAATTTTATCTATATCTATATATATTCAGTTATATTTATAATTCATGTGTATATAAAATTTCTGCATATGTGCACATTTCCTGGAGTTTCGCATATAACAGTGCAGGAGATTGTGCCCCCTCCTCCCATCATTGTTATATTGTATAGAGAATGTCTACTCCATTCTTACTTCCTATTGCTCCTTATAATCTTCATGCTTCTTAGTCTGAATATTCAGATAGGGACATAGATGACCCATAAAGGGTCAGAGATAAGTCAGGGTCTTAGGTAAAATGTTATACCCCAAATCAGATATTCTGGTAGGAGCAGAGTGATTAAGTGAATAAAAATCTAGTGAAAGAGAAGACAGAGGGCTGATAAGAGGTTGAAGAGAATCAATTGTCAAAATTTAAAGCTTGCAAAGACTGTCTAAGTAGTGACTCTGATAATGACAGGGTAATCAACTATATGGACTTTGGAGAAAAGTTTATGGAGCAACTTGTCGCCCTTGAATCTTGCTCCAGGAAGTTGGTGGTATGGATGACAAGATAGATGAGTAATTTCTAAGTCTGTGTATGGCTGAATTAAGAAGGAACCAATTCATTCTAATGTCAAGGTGAAATAGACACACTAATCTTATATAAGGTAGGAACTTAACTCCCCTCCCATCCCTATGTTCCCCAAATGGTGGTCAATTTCAAAAGACAGAGACTGAGAAACATGCTTAAGCTTCTTCATAGCTGTATACCATTTGACATGCTTAAGCTTCTTGATAGCTGGATACCATTTGACAAGTCATTTCTCATTTAAGGGCTATAGATTTTATATTCCCTATCTGTATACTTTATAAGGATGTATGAATTTATACTCATATGATTAATATGTAGAATCTAGAAAATGGACTGTCTCTAAATAAGATATTGCCAGTGTGGAAGATTATAAAATTAAAGTTGCAGAAAATGACCCCTTCTGTCTTTTGGCAGTGAACTAATATTCTTGGAATTGATGAAAAAAATGATATTGAATAAAATGCATATAGAAACTAAAATAGGGCTATTTTAGACATAAATACACAGAGTTGAAAAAGTGAGAAAAATGATAGAAAATTTTAAAGAAAATAAGTAGATCTCTATAGGATGGAAAGAGGCATTAGAAGAGTGCAATGTAGAATGGCAGAGAAGATGCTTAGTTGAGAACTCTGGAGACCTGGTTCTAATCCTGGCTCTGTCACTGGCTGAGAATCCTGAAGAAAGGCATGAACTTCTCTCAACCTGCAATTTCTTATTCCACAGTTGAGAGAGGAAATGGATAAATGCAGCTTCAGGTGGGAACACACATTTGTCCATCTATAGACAATACTATATTAAATAAAATTGAAAATGAAACCTCAGGATAGCTTTTAAAAAGAAAAAGTTTAAAGCCATGTTTCTTTAGTTGAAAGCCTTTTCAGAATACTCTCACACCCTCCTTCCCAATTCATTTTGAAGTCTAGGATTAACTATTGAAAAACTCAAGAATTTTGCAGTTGATACTCTGAAAATCAGGAGACTTGATGGCATCTAGTGGTCTCTCTAGCAGTATGATTCTGGCTTCTGAAATTCAAATACTCCTAGTGAAGGGAAGTATAATGGAGGTTGAAGAACAACTCAGGTGGAAAAAGTAGTTTATTGTTAACCAAGTTAACTACTTGATCTGAAAACAGGCATCTAGAAACAATAATCATCATGATAGAGTGTATGGAGAAGTAATGTCCTCCAAATCAATACTACTCTAAGGACAATTATATAAGAAGAGTAGGGAGAAAAGTCCTTGGAAAAACCCCCAGTTCACTACAGAAATAACTTGGATCAAAGCTGACTCTCCATATCGTGATATTCATGTAGCTGATCAGTGCTACCCAGAAGAACTAGACACGCATCTGAGGAATGTGATCCCAGCCACTTCTTATTTCACAAGCTACTTTGTTCCATTCTTTTCCCCTTTGCCCAATTATTCAATGAAATTTCTAAAGAGAAGTATTGAATATAGTGGTCCACTTTTGACGAGAGAAGGCTGGACTTCTGATCAGGTTCTTGCAATCTTTTGTAACCAAAAGGAAAAGATAGTTTCTACAGACAATATCCGCTAGCTTTTCCAATGAGTCATCAGTCTTGACCTAAGGTTTTTGTAAAATGCTGCCCAGTAATTCTTCTACAAAAAAAGCTCTCTTAACTCTTTCTAGGGTGTCAGAATAGGGTTTCTGTTGTTTGGAACTTTGAAGCTATGGGAAATCCTGAATATTTTCACCTATTCTCTAAGTCTGAGATTTCAATTTCCAAGTTTGTATTCTCCCTGTGGTCTGTACTTGCCCTGCCAGATGGGATTCACAGTTGAGAAGGGAAATGGAGAAATGCAACTTTGGGTGGGAAAACAAATTCATTTTAGGGATTCATCTGACAGCCCTCATCTGTATATTGTTGATGCAATAACAAGCCCATGAAATGTGAAGTTAAAATATTTCTTTCTCTCTAAAGAAATTTTAAGTACTCTGAATTTTTAAAGGCCTGTTAATATACATGTTTCAAGTTTTTACAACATCCATTTTTATTCCTTTTCAGATCAGATGCTATTCTCTAAGGATTGAAAGTCATCCATTTGGCTAAAATCTCACTTGGTTAGCCTGATGATCTTGGAAAGTCAGGGTATTTTATAGTTAGCATCGGAAAGAGTAAGAAGAAGTAGTGTTATAACATTCTGATTTCCTTTTCTAAGCAATTGAAGACTTGACTTCTTCCCCGCTCCCTTCTCTTTTCTGTATAACCACCTTCTTTCTTTTTGGTCTCACATTATCTTTCCTAAATCTCCTTGTTTACTGTGTGTGTGTGTGTGTGTGTGTGTGTGTGTGTGTGTGTGTGTTATATGAAGAAGTTTAGGAGAAAAATAGAAATACAGGAGAAGGTACTAGCCTTAGGGAGAAAAGAGAAGAAAGCATTTTAATATTTTTTTTTTATTATTTCAAGTCCTTCCTATGACCAGGACTGAGCCAATCCCTAAAATGAATACTTAATTTGAATAAAAGAGATGATACCATACCTCTCTAATTTGGAAAAAAAAAAATTGAATAAGGAGTCTGTGTGTGTGTGACACACACATGGCCCATATAATAATATGTGTCGTCTCCCCGACATTATTACTTTGTTTCTATTTCATGGCTAGTGAGGTGTCAGGGCAAGCTCTTTGTGACTTGAGTTTGATGTGTCTCTGTAGATGACCTCCTTTACTCATATCCTTACTCTAGGGAAACTAAACAACTTACAGTACCAGTTGAGTAAAACAATGTGGAACTTCCTTCCCACTCTTCTCAATTAAAACAAATAAAATAAAATAAAAGCTTCAGCATTTCTTGTACTATAAAGCTTTTCTTGAAATTATTTGCCCCATTCAGAAATTTTGAGAACACTTAATCGGTTCTATTTTCATACTTTCATTTCCCCCCTTGCAAATATGTATCCCAGATGGCTCACTAGTTCTAGATGGTGAAGGAATGGCAGCAATACCACTTATCATATTCTGCCTCTGCTGAGACACTGTCAGAAATGAAGTTAACCTAAACTTTTAGTAGGCGACTAGAAAAGGATTAAGCTGCACCGGGCTGGTTATAGCAGTCTCAAGAAAATGAAGCTGTGGTGAACATTCATGGTATAAATCATTAACTTTACGTAACTATTTTCCTAAGGCCTTGGGCAGATTCTAATTTGATATGGCAAGAATATCCTCTTGGCTCCAAACTGATGGAAATCTGCTAATCTTTCTAATAGCTTTAATCTTTTGGGGGCTCTGCTTTAGAACCTCTTCAAATACCCTTCTCACTAACTTCTCAAATTTTCCAAGTCTATATCAATTTTAATAAACAACTAGGAGGATTACCTTTGTTCCCACATTTACTATACCTATTTAATATTCTATTATTGGTCCCACTTAAATATATCAAAGTGCAGAGTGAAGATATTTGAATTTCCAGGAGTCAATGATTCTTACAAAAACAAAATGTGCTCTTCAGTCGAAGGTCACATATAAACACAAAGCAATTTGTGTGTGTCTGCCTTGCCCACTGAGGTATCATATTCTTAGAACATAGAGGGCCTGACTTCAAGTTATGTGCACAGCACTTGGCATAATCTCTGGCTCCTTTTTTCCTTTTTGTCAAAGGAAATATCCAGATTCGTTTATCATCCTCTTCTTCCAAACCCCCTACTCAAGGGTGCTGTGGTAACTGGGCCAGCAGGTGGTAGGGTGGGTAAAACGCTGGGACTCCCACATGGCTGACATTGTTTTAAGTCCCTGGACCTGGTGGCTGGCTTTTTCACTTTCTGTTTCTCTCTCTCTCTCTCTTCCCCCCTCCCATCTTATCCCTCTCTCCCCTCTTTCCTCTCTCTCTCTCTCTCTCACATCAAGTGGGAAAATAATAATACCAAAGTTAAAATAAAAATAATTCTTTAAAAAAGGATTGTTTTGGTAACTAAAAACTTAATGGAAAATTCAAAACAAAATAAGGTAAATAGAAAATGTTTTCAGAATACATACTAGATAATTCCTTTTTCTTTTTTTTTGGAGAGGTTTTGCTATAGGGTGCGTGCGCTCGCCAGAAAGACAGAGACAGAGAGACAGAAAGCAAGAAACCCCCCCGCCCACGGGGGGATGGCCATGCCGCAATCCCTTCTCCTCCTATTCTCCTCTCGGGATCTTGGCACGCACACACACGTGCCCG
>AAPY01839059.1:0-13241 GCA_000181375.1 Tupaia belangeri | reverse complement strand
CAACATTTCAAGCCACCAGGTCTGGGACTCAAACCACCGTCATTCATGTGGAAGTCCACTGATGTAACCTCTACGCCATCTACTGGCCCTTAATCTACTTTTTAAAATGCTACAATAAAATTCCTCTTGTGCAATCCAGCTGAAATCAATGATAAATAAATAAATAAATAAATAATTTTTTAATGTTTATTTTTACTTAAAGAAGACACAGATACACTTATTTGCCCATCTTTTGATGAGTATTCATCTACTCCTCAAGTTTCACAGTGTCTTGTGCTTAATGACATCTGTATACTACTGCGGTGTGAGAATTAAAGACATCTTAGAAGCCACGGGAATGCAGAATCATCTAGATTCCTCTCCCCTTGGTTTGACAGCTATCTCAATACATTTAGTTCAGTAGCCTTTATTTTTAGTGATTCACTTTTCTTCATTTTGATTGTTTCATAACAGAGCGGTGAGAGGCATCCTCCTTAAATCCTTGCTATCCTCTCCCAGCCTGGCAAGATTGCAAGTTATCCGGCATGCTCAGGTGAACCTGGGATCCGAACTCAGGCCTCCCATGTGGTTCCAGCATCCTGTATCACTCAGTAGTACCCTACCACTTGCACCACTGTTGCTGAGCCAGGTAACTCAGTTTTACTGAGATTTCAGTTTAGATCTTAGGATCTTTCTGTACATGCATTTTAACAATTTATGCAATATCCACTACATTGTATAATTATAATATCAAGTATGATTAGCAAGAACAGATTTGGAGACAAACGCAACCGATTTTAAGTCAGAAGAAGCTCCAACAGGTGAGGGCAGAAGCAAGCAGATGGATGCAGAGCACAGCCTCTGATCCTCCTCATATTCCAGTATGGTGTCAGAGAGCGCACTCAGTGAAGGCCATGGGGATGGCAGGTACCATGTGGGACTGAAGTGTAGGACAGGAAAGAGGCCTCCACTGTCATCGTGAACACCATGTAGCCTGTAGAAGCACACGTTTTAGTGTGAAGTGAAGAAATACAAATGTATATATGAGTGGTCAAAAGAAGTGAACAATATAACCACGCCAACAAAGACTGTGTTGGAACGTCTCAGCAGCCCAGCTGCAATAACGGAGCGAGTAAGGACTATCTCTGGTGGAAATGCAAATAAATGCTCAAGCCTGAAGCACATCACTTCTCTGGGAGAAAGTCGTTTTGTGGTTGAGGACATAGAGGACTTCAGGACAGGCTGAAGAACTTCAACAGGCATGCTAGAAACCTATAAAACTAAGTCACGAAGGTCATGGGAACTACCTCCTTAGTAAATATTTTGTAAAGCGTTCATATGGTGAGATTTATTTATAGAACTATGTCTGTAGTCCAAGGGAGGAGCTGAGTTTTTCCCGTGTCCTGTGTTTATAAAATGGTAATGGTTCAGAAGCCCCTAAACAAAATTCATTATTCTTTTTGGCATCTAATCACATGAATTATTAATCACATGACCTGTTTTCATGATGTTCTTGGGATTCCTTTGTTCGTTCGTTTGTTTGTTTGTTTGTTTGTTTTTTCCAGTCAGGAGTGCCCAGTATGCTGGCCCTCATGACAGATTCCACGCTGCTGCAGTACAGCCAGGACAACTCAGGGGCTTCCTTCATTGGCCTGCTTACACCTGGGTTGGTCTCAAGGAAGAGCAATCTCCTACTGTGAGTTCTCTAGTCCATTGGCTTCACCTGGGAGCTTGTTGGAAATGTGGACTCCGAAGCTCCACCCAAGGCATGTGGGGTCAGAACTGCATCACAGAGGGAGAAGCTCTCAGAGACCCTCCTAGGAAGCTGATCCAGACTGTGCTGTTGCTTTTAGGGTGTGAGCTGGAGCTGCATCCCTCCATGGTATGCACCCAGAACACCTATCCACGTAGGCCCCAGTGACCACATGGCATTAGTCACCGAATGTCTGTCCCTATAGCAACCCAGCCCCTGTGGACGGTCACACCCTGGATGGGGGTGGTCTTGGATTTTAATACTGGCTTCTTTTTTTTTTTTTTTTTTTGGAGAGGTTTTTTTTTTTTTTCGCTATAGGGCACGTGCGCTCGCCAGACAGACAGAGACATAGAGACAGAAAGCGAGAAATCACCCCCCAGGGGGGATGGTCACGCCGCAATCCCTTCTCCTCCATTCTCCTCTCGGGATCTTGGGCACGCGCACACACACGCGTCCGGCGTGAGTTTTAAGCCACCGGGTCCGGGACGCGAACCGCAGTCGACTACGTGGGAGTCCAGCGACATAGCCATTACGCTAACTGCTGGTTCCCAATACTGGCATCTTCATTAGAAACAATATATTCTTTCTCAAGTGGCTTTGTGGGCACAGAACCCAAGACATGAAACAGTCCTGTCTGTAATGAAGACAGACTGAGCTAGAGGACTTTTTGGATCTTATCTGAAGAAGGCTTGGCTGAATAAAATTGCTGCTTCTGGTGATATCTGCTCTGCGAGATTAAGTTTCTGTTGCTCTAGTTTTGCAACTCGGGGCACTGTAATTCACTATGCATTATGGCTGCCATTCTCCAAACTCTCTTGAAAACACAAAGTCCCTCCCAACTGGTATAGCCAAGCCCCTCCCCCTGTAATAGCTAATAACAACTCTTATTTAGTGCTTGCCTATCATCTCTCAGCTGGAAGTGATGGAAGTGAATTTAAATCCGAGTTTGTCTGACCCAAGTGTCTGGGCTTTTAATCATGATGTGCGTCTGCCATTGTGCTAGGAGGTTTCCATGTTATTTCTCATCATTATGCTGATAAAACAGTGTTTTGTCACATTTTCCAGATGAAATTTCAGAGCTGAAACTTGCCTAATGTCACAAAACTAGCAAGTAATAGACTCAGATTTCTAAACCTGCCTCTACCTGACTCCAAGCCATGCCCTTCCCACTACCCCACACTGCCCTTTTGGCAAAGGCAGCGCACACCGGAAGGCAAGAGTCAGACTGGATGGAGGGGAAAGTCAAGCCACATTAGAGACAAGCTCAGGATCTCAGAGCTAGAAGAGATGGTTCCCTTGAGGGCTTCCCAACGTCAGGGTCTGTGTGTACCCAGGTGTGGGTGGATAATGCCTGGATAGGCAGGTGATTTGTGACCCTTGGATTTGGGGTGGCCTGTGACTCTCTGGACTTAAGGTGTGTTATCCCTTGAACTTAAGGATGGTGTATGACCCCCTGGGTTAGGGAACCCAAGATTGGACTGGAGTACAGAGGAAGAAACAGGCCCTAGACAGGTAACAGGACTTGCCCATGGTCACAGAATCAGTTGGTGAGGGACTCGAACCCTCAAACTGTATTCTTTGCTTAGCAAAATAAAGGTTATTTCTTTCAGAGCATGGAACACTGACTATTCACTATTCTTCCAAATCTGGTGTTCAAGGCTTGAGTTCTTCACGACTTTGCCATATGGTACACTGATGCTGTGGCTTCCTATTGCTTCATCCAGCCCCCCCAAAAGGGAAACTTACAGTTTTGTTTGAATGGGAAAGGGTGGTCTGGGTAAATGGATATACCAAGGCTTTTTTAGAAGCATGCTTGCTTCAGAGTCAGACCATTGTAGCTCTATGAGAATAAGCCTTCTGTATGCGTTTTAAACCCAGCCTCCACCCCACTTACATACTGCCTCACTACCGGGACGCAGCCTTGGTTATACCCAGTGAAAGCACCAGGGAGGGTCAGCAGCCAGGCTGCTCTGCAGACCTCAGTGTAATGGGCCAGGAACGTAGAAGAAAGTGGGTGCATTGCTTGGGAAGGACCTCCTCCTCTGAACCAGGTCCACACAGGCCTGGGAAGGCCCAGGAGCCCAATGTCCCATGTGCTGGGTGCCTGCCCACGACTAGCTTCATTTAGTCACTTTTATATTTAAACAATCAGATCCTGAAAACTGTGGAAAGAATTTGTCTCGTGTGATTCTTGGGGGATGTTAGTCACAGTCTTTTGCTTTCATCCTCCAAGGCCTGCGATGACAGATATGGCTAGGCCCAGAACCAGCCTACTTGATATGTAAAGATGGCCAGCTGCATGTAGCTGGGAGCTCAGGTGCCACTTGTTACAGGAATTCTGTGGGTTGGTACAGAAGCTCATCCTTGAAAGACACAATCTTGGGACCAGCAGATGGAGTAATGGTGTTGGACTCCCACGTAGTTGACTGCAGTTCAAGTCCCAGACCTGGTGGCTTGAAACTTATGCCAGATGCATGTACAGGTATATTCAAGATCCCAAGAGGAAAATGGAGGAGAAAGGACTGCAATGTGGTCATTCCCCCTGGGCAGTGATTTCTCACGTTCTACCTCTTTCTCTCTCTCTGTTTCTCCAGTAAGTGCATGCACCCTATAGCAAAAATTTCTTAAAAAAAGGAAGAAAGAAAGAAAGAAAGAAAGAAAGAAAGAAAGAAAGAAAGAAAGAAAGAGAAAGAAAGAAAGAGAAAGAAAGAAAGAAAGAAAGAAAGAAAGAAAGAAAGAAAGAAAGAAAGAAAGAAAGAGAAAGAAAGAAGAAAGAAAGAAAGAAAGAGAGAGGGAGGGAGGGAGGAAGGAAGGAAGGAAGGAAGGAAGGAAGGAAGGAAGGAAGGAAGGAAGGAAGGAAGGAAGAGAAAGACACAGCCTTCATGGGGACAAATGCCATCAGACATTCTGAAAAACTTTGATTTGCATATCCCCCTAAATTCAGATGTTGGGGCTTGGTCGTGCTTAATCCCTTCATGTCGTCCCAGGATGTGTTTGGGTGTGAGAGGGCTGTTGGGGCAGGGCCCCTATGATTGAGTTCTGGTGGGTTCATAAGAGGGGAAAGGAGACCAGAGCAGGCAGATACTCACAGTTGCTCTACTCAAGGTCCTGCTTCCACCAATTTGGAGCCTCATCAAATGCAGTCCCTGCATCTTGGACCTCCAAACCATGAGATGATCCTTATGAATCACCCAGTTTGAAATACTTCTGTTAGCAATGAAATAATAGACTAATATACCCTAGTAATTTTTAGCTGGAGCTATTTTCATCTAAGGAGATTGGTAAGTGTCTTCTCTTACTTGGGCTACTGAAAAGCAGCATATCTGGTTTGATTCTTCCCTATCTAACAACCTTCCTTCCAGCCTATTCTGCTCCTGGTAGCTAGAATTTCGTTCTCTCACACACATACCAGAAAGAGACAGAGAGACAGAGAGACAGAGAAGAGAGGGAGAGGAAGGAAGCACTCCCCAATGGGCATGAGCATGCTACGATCCCCTTTCCATTGCTCTATCTGTTGGGATTTGGGGCATGCAAGCACACACTCCCAGTATGTTTTTCATGGCTGGGCCCTGTTCATGTAATTTTGACTCCTCTAGGTAGCTCATAATCAGGATCATACAGTATTTCTCTCTTTATGTTTGGCTTATTTCACTCAGCATGATATCCTCAAGGTTCATCCAGTTACTATAGCGTGTGACAAGATTTCTTTCCTTTTCAAGATTAAACAATATTCCACATTTTGTTTACCGTTCATCTGTGGATGGACATGGGTCATTCTAGAGTTTTTTTGTTTGGTTGGCTTTTTTAGAGAGGTTTTTGCTTTCGGGTATGTGCACTCACCAGAAAGACAGAGAGAGACAGAGAGACAGAAAGTGAGAAATCACCCCCAGGGGGGATGGCCACACTGCAATCCCTTCTCCTCCATTCTCCTCTTGGGATCTTGGGCACCCACGCACATGCGCCCTGCGTGAGTTTAAGCCACTGGGGTCCAGGAATCGAACTGTGGTCGACTACATTGGAGCCTAGCGACATAGCCATTACTGCTGGTCCATTCTAGAGTTTTTTAAAGTTTGTTTATTTCTTCCATAACAGAGGGAAACAGAGAGACAGAAGTAGAGGAACAGGTATCCACCATCAGGGTCTTCATGCCCCAAAGCACCCCGTTATGGCCAGTCCAGATCATGTTTACCCTGTGCCTCGTGTGCACAGGGAGATCTTGAGATTCAAACTCAGGGCCTTCCCATATGGTCTCAGCACCATGAAGCATAGCATTACCACTGAGTCACTGTGGCCATCCTGGAATGTCCTGTTTAAAAATGCTAACCTTGGGCCGACCCCATAGCCTACCAGTTAAGGGAGATAGACCACATGGCATACCGCAGTTTGAATTCTAGACTCGGTGGCTTGAAATATATGCCAGGCTCGTGCGCACACGTGTCCAGAATCCCATCTGGATGAAGAAATAGAGGACAAGGGATGTAGCGTGACTACCCTACTGGAGGTTGCTTTTTCCCTCTTGGTCTGTCTCTGGTGAACACATGCATCCTCTGGCAATGAAAACAATGCTAATCCCAAGGCCAGCAAGTGGCACAGTGGTTGAAGTGCTGGATTGTCACATGACCGTCCATGGCTCAAGTCCCAGACTGCGGCGGCTTGAAAATAATGCTGGGCATGTGTGTGTGCATGTGTGCCCAAAATGCCAAGAGGAGGAAAGACTGCAGAATGGCCATCCACCCTGGGCATTCCTAGAGCGAACATCAGTACAAACACACACCCCCACAGAATGCTTGCTCCGATTAGAAACACAGGTATGGAGCCTGGTGAGCCCTGGCTGGCTGAGCGAGAAACTGAGCTTGTTTTCCTAGGCTCAGACACTTCTTTCCAATCCAGAGCTGACAAAGGAAGGCCATTACTGGGGCTCCTCTCCTGGGACACCCTCTTCAATATCAGCTGGGTCAGGTTCCTTCTATGCAAATCATTTTGAGCATTTATCTTGCTTTTCATTAACATAATATCTCCTGGGCCATCACCCTGGCCTCTCCCCTCTGACACATTTCACCGGCAAGAAAAGCTGCACAAGGAGGGAGATACCTGCATCTTTGTTAAAGAGGGACAGTCTTTATTGGGTCTCCTCTGCCTGCTATACAGCGCCATGTACAATTTCCTCCTAACTGCTTTGTCGTTTCCACAAAGAACGAAATTAAGCGGAGATGAACCACTACCGGATTCAGAAAACCTGGAATCACAAGGAAGTTCTGAATTCTACCCGTAGGTACACTCCATGCCACACTAAGCTTGTTGTCTATGGGGCAGAAACTAAGTAGGACATAAGAATAAAAAGCACAGAATGTGTGCTCATTGCAAACGGCACTTGTTACTGAGGCCCGGTTTCCTCTGGATGGGGAATTTCTTCTGTGGAAGAGGCTGTTGGGGGGGAGGTTTCCACACCACCCTCTCTCTGGGAGACCGTATTTTACTTCTCTGCCAGGAAGGTAGAGGTGGATGACAGGGAGTGGGCGCCCCACAGCCCGATTCTGCAGTTGTTGCCATCCTCCGAATGCCACATTTTCACAGCTTGTCACTTGATTTGCACACAGAACCACTCTTTTGGATTCTGTGTGGGGTGTTTGTGAGCCTGTCTCCAAATCTGTTCTTTCTTTGTATCGATACAATTCCAACACTTAGTAGGCACCCAAAGGAGTGCACTTAGCGTTGGTTGAATTGGGTGAATTTAATGATTTGTTTGGGGAGGTGAGGACTTTCTGGTTTCAAAGAAGCTTTGATTCCTAAAGGATCAAAGCAAAGGAGCAGGGTCACGTACTGATACAAGGTCGGGCCCAGCTGCAGCTGAGCAGGGTGTCTGCAACGATGGAGCCACGCAGAAGACCTTGCTTCAGATCCCGGGTGCAGCCTGAAACTCGTCAGGCAAGGCTGGGGTCCTGGCTGGCTGGTGGGGTGAGGGGGATCTTGGCGTGATGAGACTCTGAAGGATGTCTGTCTCTTGCCGCCTTTCTCAGGAAATAAAAGAAATAAACCTTAAAATATGTATCATTTCAGCTATGAATACATCCCCACCGACACCCCCCCACACACACACACGCATGTGTAAGTGTTCCAAAGGTTTGCAAGCCTTGAGGAAGAAAGAAAAACACCTTTGCACTGATAATGTTAAAAGAGATTATTTCTGGGTAGTTGGAATTATAGTTGGTTTCTAGTTTCCTTTTTTTAAAGAATTATTTTATTTAACTTTATTTATTATTATTATCATTGTTATTTTCCAGTTTGATCAGAGAGAGAGAGAGAGAGGAAGTGAGAAAGCAAGCCACCAGGTCCGAGACTTGAACTGTGGTCGGCCATGTGGGAGTCCAGCACCCTTAACCACCATGCCACTTGGCAGCCCCTCTAGTTTCCTTTTTATATTTTTTTTCCAAAATGTCTAGAGAAGCCTATATTACTTTAGTAATCAAAAAAAGAAATAATATTTTATTTCTTTTATAAGCATACTCTGACACTGGCTCATTCTTAAGCAGTCATCAGGCAACATTTTCAGAGGAGTTAATCAATAGCTATCTTATAGCAAGTCTTTGGAGAAACTGAACATGACGTGAACATCTGAGTCGGGGGAGAGAGCAATGGCAGGGCACAGGGAGGACCTTGGCTACACAGGACAATATTACCAGCGCCACGGCTTTCTTACTGGTGTTTTTCTGGGTCACACACAATCACACATGCACAGCCTCTTTCTCCGCCATATCCTCGCTGCTGTGGTTTGAATGATTTCCCACCCTAATTCATGTTGAAATTTGGTCATGATGGGATTAAGAAGGTGACAACGTAATCGACTATGGTGTTGAAAGGTAGGACCTTCAAGAGAAGATTAGCATTCAGGTCATCAGGGCAGGACCCCCACGATTGGGTTTATAAGGAGAGAATGAGACAGAGACACACAGACACACACACCTGCTCTCCTACCTCCCTCACAACGCAGCCCAAAGACCCTCACCAATGTGGCCTCTGGATATGGGCCTCCAGACCATGAGCTGAATACACCTCTATTCTCTTAAATGATCCTGACTCAGGTGTTTTTGTTATTAGTAACAGAATGTGCTAAAACACCAGGTGTGACACTAAGAACTCTGGGCAGTCCTCGACCCAGCTACTGGAATACCTCCACACTTGGGCTTTCAGGAGACGATCAAACTGATACTGCCTAAGTTGGTCTTGTGCTGCTATCACAGAATACCTGGAACTGGGTAATTTATAAAGAATAAACTTATCTGGGTTGTCGGAAAAATCAGGAAGTATTTTTCGATGCAAAAATGCGTCATGACTTTTCCAACAACCCAATATTTTGCACAGTTCTGAAGGCCAAGAAATCCAAGATCGAAGAGCCAGCATCTGGTGAAGGCCTTCTTGTGTTTTCACCTAGCAGAAGGTGGAAGGGCAAAAAAGGACCAAACTCCCCCTGTTAAACTCTTTTATAATGTCATCGATCTTTCATGAAAGCAGAACCCTCTCAACCCAAACTGTCCCAAAGCCCCCACCTCCCGACACTGTTGCACTGAGGATTATGTTTCCAACCCATGATCTAAGGAGACACGTTTGGACCATAGAGATATTATCAGTCAAGGTCCAACCAGGAAAATAGAAATGTCTACAAGTACTTAAAACAGAGGAAAATACACGTAAAAAATTGTTTTTGCAGGTGAAGGAAGAGCTGAGGTCAACAGGGGTCTGAGAAGCGACTGAGAGATCAGTAAAAACCGGAAACCATCACCACCTCTAGGCTGCAAGGACAAACAGAGAGCGTGGTATGGCCCTGTAGAAGTGGGAGGCCTTGTGAGCCTTTCTGGTGGATACAAGCCATGAAGGAGCCATGGGGCAGAGGGCTACTCTTTCCTCCCTCTAGTTTCCTATCAGCACCTCTCATGCCAAACCCTGCCGGTGGCAGCTGACCGTGAAGCCCCCGTGCCACCAGCAGAGCAGGGGCGGGAGTAGGGATGGGTATAGGGCAGATCAGCAGCGTACTGGACACTGCGCCCTTGGACTGGAGGATCTGCATGCCGCCAGCTCTGGCCCACCCCCTTCCCTACTTCCCAGCCAATAGCAGGGCATATGCAAATCGTGCGGGTAATCTGTTTCTCATCTCCTCAACCTGCTACATCGCCAAGATGGAAATGCTACAGTACTGAAAGGACTCCCTAGGTGGTTTTATCAACAAGGGCACGGTGGTCACCCGCGGCCCTGGCTTCCAAGTGCCACCCCACTGAGCCAGAGGCTTAGCTGTATGACAAGACTGGCTGGGAAACTAGTCCGTCTCTGGACACGATGGGGCTTTCTCCTCCCTTTCCCAGGGTCCCAAACTAAATGTCCCACTAAGCAGCAGGTAGAGAAGCAGGGGAACAGAAGCCTCCTATCAGGAGAGTAGGTGTGGGACAGGAAGCCGAGACAGAAGGACACTGTCCTGAGGACAAATAGATTTACGGAATGAGGGAGAACGGCTGAGGCCAAGTGTTGCCATTACAATCCAATAGGTCCAGGGTCTCGCCAGTTAGATATCTCCCTTGTGGAGAAGAAAAAAGGGGTGAAGTGTCTTGCGTGTGTGTGTGTGTCTGTGTGTATTTATTCCATGACTGAGTGAAACAGAGACACAGCATCCCCGACAGGGTCTGGACGGCACCCTCCACCCAGCTTCAGTCACCCAGGATCAAGGGGACACACATGCCCAGCACCATCAGGGAGGTCTCCAGATGTACACTGGCAGCCTCTCCGTGGGTCTGCTTTGCCGAACGTTGCTTTTTACCACTGTGCCACCATCCAGCCCCAAGACTTCTTTTATTGTGCTTCCCTGAGTGGTAAAAATATAGGCAAGAAGACAGGCAGTGGCATAGTAGTAATGCAAATGAACCTGCATGAAAGGTCCTTGGTTCATGTCCCTGGACCTCCCTGTGCATGCTGGGCACATATGTGTGTGCCTACTATCCAAGCCCATGAGACCAGAGGTGGATCGCCACGTGAAGACCCTGTGGGTGTGCCTCTCTCTCTTTCTGCATGGAAGAAATAAATAAACTTAAAAAAAAATGTAAGTAAGAGGTCCTACTCTTATGAGCCACGGTAGGAATTAAAGGAAAGAAGGGAGCCTCCTCCCATCCCTACCCCTAATCCCATCCCAAACCCATGCAGATGACTTGAGGCATTTAGAAGGCTGCCTCAGCTCTGAGACTGAAGTCATGGGTGTGAAGACGGCTGGTGTGGCTGTGGTATACTGAGCAGGCAATATACTGTAACCAGCAACCCAGAGGGCATTTCTGAACAGCTCTTGTTTACACTTGCTTTCAGGTCTTCACATCTACTTTTGGTAGATAGATAAGTGCAATAAAAATGGATCATGCATATGCAGTTTTTTATATTCTGCTTTTTATATTATGGACTTTTAATCTTTAATTATCCTTTGAAAATAAATTAATAGGTGTATATCAGGTTAATAGGTATATAAAATATTAATAGGTGTATAAAAGCCCATCTAATGGCTGTTTAAAATTTTTAATGTAAATTGTAAGACTTACTATATAAGCACAGTGTAAAAAATACGGTCATGACTCTTCTAAATTCTTTTCTATTAATTACTAGAGCACCCAAAGCCCTTTGCACAGTCTAATTTGTTCCTCTCAAGATTCCCTGTCTGCCTGCCCATCTCCCACCCAAGTTTCCCAAACACTTGATCCTTACTTCCCTTAGCTGGGAGAGGATGCCCAATTAAAAGCTAACAAAATCGCAGGACCAGCAGGTGGTATAGTGGTTCAGACTCTGGACTTCCACATGATCAACCAGGGTTCAAGCCCTGGACCTGGCAGCTTGAAAAATCACACGAGGTGCAAGTACATATGTGCCTAAAATCCCGAGGAAAGAATGGAGGAGAAGGGATTGCGGCGTGGCCATCTCCACTGTGGGGTAGTTTTTCACTTTGTCTCTCACCATCTCTCTCTAGCAAGCACAGGTGTCCTATGGCAAAAACCTTTAAAAAAAAAAAGAAAAAATAAATAATAAAATTGGAATCTTGGTTCTTCAGTGTTGTAGTTCCTCCTTCTTGCCACGTGGTGTCACTGTTGAAGAGTAGGCATGTACACTGCAGCTGGCAAAGACTGGCGGTTTATCCCAGGAAGTTTTTTCCAGCTCAGTCCTTTGCAGTTTACATTTCCACGTTCGGCCATTACTCTACAGGCCACAGTCACTGAACAAGATGTACAGGGTCCTGAGATACTTCCGAAAGTTGCCTAAATTCTTCTGAAATAAATTCCCTCCCTTTTTTGGCCTGTTATGAATGTGGAGCATGAGACTCAAAGCTCCTTCCTTCAAGGTAATTTCATTCAGGGCTGTCTTCACTTCCCATCTACTAGATTTTGCCCTGCTTTTGTACCTGCTATATCTTTCTCGTTTCAAATGTAAGGGAACAGTGGCTGGACTGTTGACCCATCCAGAGAACTCTGAGCTTAAGCACACGTATCCGCTTTCTCCTCAGCCAATAGTACTGTAACTCCAAGAGTATGTCAGCATTTGTTAAACCACCCAGAAAAACAAAAAGGATGTCAGTCTTCCTTCTGGAACATGGATGTCTCCTTACCCCGAGTTTGTAGAAAACGACTAACACAATTCTTTGCAGACCAAAGAAAGTATTCTTTGTTATGTGATATGTGCAATGTTCTATCCTAGTCCTTACTTTTCTTTCTAAATAAAAATATCTCATCCTGCAAGCACCCCATGACCTGACTGTTGTCCTATTGCTGGACTTTAGGTCGTTGTTATAATTTTGAATACTATAATAAATCATGCTGACTTGTGTCTTAATGCTGGCAAATTGTTAAGGCTAGGCTCCCACGTAGTCGTCCGTGATTGGAGTGACTTAAAACTGAGTCGTCCCAGACTCATTGACTTAAAACTCCTGCCAAGTGGCTGTGTGTGTGTGTGTGTGTGTGTGTGTGTGTGCCCAAGATCCCAAGTGGAGGGTGGAGAAGAAGGGATTGGGGGGTGGCTACTCTTCCCATTGCTTTCTGTCAGTCTCGCCAGTGAGCGCACACACCGTATAGCAAAAACAAATCAAAACAAAAACAAAGCTCTCTCTCTAAAAAAAATGGCAAATTGTTGTGTATTTATCTTCACTCCTTTCCAACACCTCATAAAAATAAAGTTTAAAAAACAAAACTGGGGGGGGGGTGGCAGCAGATGGCGTAGCAGTTATGTCACTGGATTTCCACATGGCCCACAGCTGTTAGGGCTGGACCCAGTGGCTTGAAACACACACTGGGCACGTGTGCATATGTACTCAAGATCCCAGGAGAAGGGACTGCAGCAGTGGCCATCCCTCCTGGGAGTGTTTTCTCACTTTATCTCTGTCTCTGTCTCTGTGTATCCTGTGAGCGCATACACCTTGAGGCAAAAGCTTTTACAAAATAAAAATTACACAAATCGAAATAGTGGGAAAGTTGGAACTCTGGTTTTGTTAGCTTGACAT
>AAPY01839031.1:0-17420 GCA_000181375.1 Tupaia belangeri | reverse complement strand
TTGAGGGGGTGTGAGGAATTATTTCTGGTGAGAGTGTGTGTCCTACAGCAAAAATATCTTTAAAAAACAGAAGAAATAAAGGCTGTAATAATTTTCTGCAGAATTTATCATCTTAATAAGACATTGTTGTTCTTAAGTAGAAAACTCCTTGAAACCACTTAAGTCACAAAATTTGTTGTAGGATAAGAAAGGTATTGAAAGCCATATTTGTGTTAACCTCAATGTTACACACAAAAAATTGGGGACCAGCAGTTAGCGTAATGGCTATGTTGCTGGACTCCCATGTCATTGACCATGGTTTGAGTCCCAGATCCAGTAGCTTAAACTCATGCCAGGCGCATGTGCATGCATGTTCAAGATCCCAAGAGAAGAATGGAGGACAAGGGATTGCAGCATGGCCATCAGCCCTGGGGGGTGATTTTTCGCTTTCTATCTCTCTTTCTGGTGAGTGCAGGAGCAAAAAAAAACCTCTCCAAAAAAAAAAAAAAAGGAAAATAATCAAATGTTTCATTTGATTGAAATCTGGTAAAAAACAGATAACACTAGTCAAAATATCAGAATGTCTAGCATCTACAAATAACCAGACCCTGAGAAAGACACATCTCAAATCTAATTTATTTCCATTTTCCTTATAAGACAGAAATACTTTGGCAAACCCTTCCTGAACGACTAGGAAAACCTATCAAGATAGGGGGTGCATCCGCTTTTTTCTAGTTGCCAAATTTGGTGACAGATCAGGTTTAAGTGAGCTCAGAAACAGGAAACACTAACAACAAATTGATAGAATGGAGTCTGTTTACAGAGCACTGTAGAAAGACACTCTCAGGATGACAGATTATAACTTCACACCAGGCCACACTCTAAACTTTCTCCAATAAGTAACATCATTAGGGCTTTGCCTATCCATCTTAGTAAAACTCTCTATCCCTTCTAAAAATTGGTCCAAACCTCTGAGCAACATCCAGTGCTTTAGGAGAAGGTAGGATTATTCAAATTCTGTCCACTCCAGGAAGAAAGATCAATAATTACATTAGGTAAACTGAATTTTTTTCCCTTTCCCAGGCTCTTCTTCCACTGCTCTAAAGTACTAATACAGTATTCAGGCCATAGGGGTGTTCTTTCAGGTGAGATTCCTACCTGTATAATTTTCTAACTTCACAATGCTTACTTTATTTTAAATAAAATGCTACTATTCACCAGTACTCCAAACTGCCTAACAAAAATCACTGTCACTCTGGGAACCAGCAGTTGGCGTAATGGCTATGTCGCTGGACTCCCACGTAGTCGACCGTGGTTCACGTCCTGGACCCGGTGGCTTAAAACTCACGCCGGGCACGTGTGCGTGCGTGCCAAGGATCCCGAGAGGAGAATGGAGGAGAAGGGATTGCGGCGTGACCATCCCCCCTGGGGGTGATTTCTCGCTTTCTGTCTCTATGTCTCTCTCTGACTGTCTGGCGAGCACACGCGCCCTACAGTGAAAATCTCTCCTAAAAAAAAAAAAAAATCACTGTCACTCGATTCTGAATTTGAACTTGTATAATATTCTTTTTTTACCCCTTAGGTTTTTTCCATAGGGTGAGTGCACTTGCTCGAGAGTGACAGAAAGAGTGAGGGGGATGAGAAATCACCTAGGAAGGGTGATGGCCACACCACAATCCCTTCTCTTCATTCTCCTCCTGGAATTTTGGACACAAAGGTACATGTACAAAGTGTTATTTTCAAGCTGTCAAGTCTTGGAATGAAGGAAAGGTTGCCACTTCCTTCAGCCAACCGGGAGTTCAAAACCATAACCACTACACCATCTGATGGCCCCTAAAAGTTTTTAAATTTACCCAGTAGTGGGCCAGCCAGTGGGATTGAGGAAAAGCTGCTGGATCACATGCAACTTTGTAGTTTGATTCCCAGATCCAGTGGCTTGAAAATGACATCCAGAGTATGTTCACATGTGCCCAAAATCCCAAGAGGAAAATGGAGAAGAGATTTAGGCATGCCCACCTCCCTGGGGGGTGATTTCTCCTTCCTCCCCACCTACCCTACCCATCTCTGGCTCTCTCAGGCAAGCACTTATGCCTTATAGCAAAAAGAAAGTAACTTACCCAGGAGTGCTAGGCAGGCCAAAGAAATGCAGGGGGGGACCAGAGGCTTCATTCACTTTAAGACACCAAGACACACCACAAACACAGCTGCCATAGGAACAGTCTGTCTGCAAAGACTCCAGTTATTTCACTGGGAAACTGGGGGCATTTCACTTGTACTAGAAATAGGCTTATATTACAGATGGGTAAACTTAATGAGATACAGAGTACCATCCATGATATGAAGTGCTAGGTGTTCAAATATAACTCTTGGGCAGGTTCTTCTCTGATGGTCACAAAGAATTAGAAATGTGGACAAAAGGAGAGTATAATAAGCAAAGGTTATTAGAAAAGAGTCAAAGCTTCCAGCTAAGCAAATGGATATACCTAGGGTGTCAGAATCAGCCCTGACAAGAAAATTAAAAAAAAAAAAATGTGAAAATTAATTTTGTCTAAGGAGAGGGAAAAAAAATACTCTAAAAAGCCAACCAGCATAAGAGTTTTGTGCCACCAGGAGTCTTAAACTAATCATTGTCCTTGAGTTGGACACTGTGCTGAGGACTACAGCCAGTTTGTCTATTTCTAACTAGTCAGCAAGTGGTAATACATTTTATAAGACTTATTTATTTTATTTCATTTATTCATTCATTTTATTTTAATTTAACCAGAGAAAGACACAGAGAGAGAGAGAGAGAGAGAGAGAGAGAGAAAGTGAGAAAGCAAGCCACCAGGTCCAGGACTCGAACCATGGTTGGCCATGTAGGAATGTCCACTGCTCTCCAGACCAAGAGACACTGCTTTTTATTTGGAATGTTGCAATGATATGGACGACGGTACTTTCAGCTGTCATTATCTTAAGCAGGCTGCAAGCAGCTTTCTGTCCAAGCAAGAAGCAAGAGCTAATAACTGATTTCTGCTGAGAGTTTTGAACATATTTTTATTAAAGGCTTCACTGTACTGACTCCATTTGTCTCCTACCCTCCATTCCGTGGACTCCTCACCCTATCTACCTAACCAGAGAGCTTACTCCTCTCTCATCAGGATCCTGTAGCAGAACTGGAAGCTGAACTCCTTGCCACCTGACCCCCTGCCTGGCTCCTCAACCTGAATCAGGAGAACCTCCATTGTGAACTCTGTATTGGAAACTTACTTTCTCCTTTTTGTGTACCTGAAACCCCCTACCTTGAGAAGAACTTCCTTAGTGATAAGCTCCTTGCCCCAAGCCATGAAGCACATTAATATTCCATTGTGTTTTGGCAAAGGACTGGAAAGTGCCCTTAGTAATTATTAACCTGCTTGACCTGGCTTCTGTGACTGCTTTACATTGGAATCCCCTCTCCCTTTCTTCTCTGCCCCCTTGTCAATGGTTACTGTTCCCGCCACATCAATGCAAATGTGCTTTTTGCCTTTACAAGCACCCTTCTCAGTACACTGGGGGCTGTGGGGTCTTTTTTTTTTTTTTAAGACGTTTTCGCTATAGGGCACGTGCGCTCGGCAGACAGACAGAGACTTAGAGACAGAAAGCGAGAAATCACCCCCCAGGGGGGATGGTCACGCCGCAATCCCTCCTCCTCCTCCATTCTCCTGTTGGGATCTTGGGCACGCAGGGACACGCGCCTGGCGTGAGTTTTAAGCCACCAGGTCCGGGACGCGAACCACAGTCGACTACGTGGGAGTCCAGCGACATAGCCATTACTCTAACTGCTGGTTCCCAAGGGGCTGCGGCGTCTTTGAGAGACACAAGAGCTCCCGCAGTCGCTGGTAATAATGACTCCTATAACTTGGGTATGACTGGGTGTCCTCTCCTTTCTCACTGATCAAAATATAACAAACCGAACCTGTGCCCAGCTTGGACTGGATCACCCCACTCCGGACCTTCTGGAGTCCCCTTTGTACACCTGAATGCACACACCCACCTTCTGACAAAGCAGCTGCTGAAAGCAAAGCCCAGGTCACCTCTTTCCTCACCTCAGACCTGCACACCCCGACGCTCCTGTCGCTCTCCCCACCCAGCCCGGACCAGGAGCTGCACCTTCCCTCAGGCGCCCCTCCCCCAACACCCGACCTCCCCCCACATTTCTGTCCCACCAAGGAAGAGAGGCACCTCTCCACTAATAGGGTCCTCAAAACCCGCAACCCTCCTCCTTCACACTCAGACTCACCGTCATGGACACCGTGTCCGGCAGAGCAGGGTCAGCACAGCGGCAGGTTCTCCCCACCGACCACGCGGAAGGCACTGAGCGCCACAGGAAGAGAGAGAATCTGAAAAAGCCGCCTTCTCGGCCTGTGCTGATGACGTCATCGGGGCAGAGACTACATTTCCCACAAGGCTCTGCGATCCTCAATTAGGCAACAATGTGAAGGTTCCTGTGCGTTCACAGAGGAGAGTCCTGTAACCAGGAGACTAGAACATGACAGGAGAGGAACGGTCTTTATCCAGGTGAGTGAGAGACAGGATCCTGGTTCTTTATGAAATCCTGGTTGATGTTTCAGGGTTAATGGGGAAATTTGTACGTGGGTCACTTAGTCAATGACATTAATAAGTAAGTTAATACTTTTGTTGGAACCGGCAGTTGGTATAATGGCTATGTCGCTGGACTCCCATGTAGTTGTGGTTCGAGTCCCAGACACAGTGCGGCATGCCAAGCCCTCCTGGCATACCAATAAACCTCTAAAAATAATACTTTTGTTGTTCTGAAATAATTGTTTCGGTTGTAGAACCATGTACTTTTTTGCAATGCATTCTAAAGCATGAAAAATGTCTTTTAGTTTATTAAGAAACAAACAATTACTATGGCAGTTCTCTTACAGTCATTAAAATATGTTTATCCTCACTCAATAAGCTGATTTTTGAGTGTTCAATGGGTATTACATTTGAAAACTCTTCTAATGTATATATAAGATAGCAGAATTCTAGGATAGGTGTATTTCATATTCCAAGTCTATTTACACTTCAAGTTTCCAATAATTACTTGCCTAAAAATTCCCATGTTTTATCTAACAAATCTTTAATTATTTGGGGTGTGTCTGTGTGTGGGAGGTGTGCCTGACTTATCTACTCTTCCTTGATTTTGACCACAAACCAGGCCAGGAGGGATTTCATATACATTTTGCTATCACTGAGTTTCTTTTCAAACAGAGAACTGTCCATCTTTTTAAAATTATTTTATTTAAATATATCTATTATTATTATTTTTTTAATTTGATGAGCAAGAGAGTGAGAAGGAAAGTGAAAAAGCAAACAGCCAGGTCTGGGACTTGAACCATACTTAGCCATGTCTGATTCTAGTGCCTTAAATCCCCAGGCCACCTGCTGGCCCCAAAATGCCCATCCTGATTCATCAGGGTTAATGTTACACTGGAGTGGTGACATGCAGCTAGGACTGTGGTCCCTGGTAGCAATAGGAATCACCATGAACAACTCATTTACTCTGTCCAAGCACTAGGGTATCTCTACCACCACAAACTAGGCCAGAGTACAAACAATAGCTAAATACGAGCTTTCCAATGTACAAACATCAACACACACACAGCCGTGAAGAATAAGCAGGAGAATATGATGCTACCAATAGACAAAGTGAAGTGCAGGGACTGACACTAGAGGGAAGATGCAGGATCTACTTGACAGATTTCACTGTCATGGTTTTAAGGAAGCACAACACACTTAAAAGAAAATACACAGGAACATTTCAACATACCTTTGATGCTCATATGGCATGGTTCTAGAAGAGCTTTTGGGGTGGGGAATATTATTGTGAGTGTCTTTGAAATATACAGTCTTCTGAGATGACCATTTTAGTTTTTACTTTTTGAGTTTTACTTACAGTCATATAATCAATGTAGTCATTTGTTTAACAAGTAATTGTTCAGCAACTCACTGCCTCAAGAATAGTTTCAGTACATGGTGAATACAGTAATTTAAAAATGTCTGTAGTCCAATAAAGGGGAGACAGTTATCTTAACTATACAGAATACATATAAGCTCTGTATTAAAGTCTATAAAGAAAACTGTAGCTTACTACAAAAGAGAGTAACAATTGGTCACAACACCAACAGCACTCTGGGGAGTCTGAATTATTTACATGGGAAGAGTGACAGTTAATCAGGTTGTGAGGGAGGAACAGTATTTGAGGATGATGGAATGGTTTAGGCAAAGAACACAGTAACAAGATTTTGCTGCAAATATAAAATGGAAGTCAGTCCCACCTGTGCGTTGTGTGGTATAGAAGAGGGAGAGGAATGTAAGAGAAGGTTGAAAAGATAGACAGGATCTTACTATCTTGGTTTTTACTTCAGAGAAGTGAGGAAGGTTTAAAGTGCTTTTAGTAGAAAAATTATATCATCTAATTCACTTTTTGGAAAAATTAGCCTAACCATTGTAAGGACAATAGATTGGGACAGGCAGAAATGGAATTAGGAAAACCAGGAGGGAGGCTGTTGGAGATGTTCAGGGAATAGAAAGTGGTAACTTGGACTATGCAAACACATGAATTTAAGATGTATTCAAAATGGGACCAGCAGGTAGCATAATGGCTATGTCACAGGATTCCTATGTAGTCGACCGTGCTTCGAGTCCTGGACCCAGTGGCTTAAAGTCACGCTGGGTGCATGTGCGTGCGAGCCCAAGATCCCGAGAGGAGAATGGAGGAGAAGAGATTGCAGCATGGCCATCCCCCCGGGAGGTGATTTCTCACTTTCTGTCTCTTTGTCTGTCTCCATCTTTCTCGCAAGTGCATGCACCCTATAGCAAAAACCTTTCAAAAAAAGTTTTGAAAATGGATTGGATGTCAGGATGAGTCTCTGGAATGACCCATTCAGAGATGACTTCAATATAATTCTATAACTTCTAGATTGAGCCACTGGGTGTGGTGATTCCATTTTGGTTACAACATGGGGTACACACGGAGACAAATAGATGATAACTTTGAGTCAGGTCTTGAAGGGTCTTTAATGCTGTCCTTGGAGGGGAAGCATAAATGTCCTCTGGAATTCAGCACAGACCCCATCGCTGGCTTGGAGGTAAGTGTACTGAGATGAGGGATAAGGCAGAAGGAGAGAAGAGACGATGGCCAGCAAAATAGATGACTGGAGTCAAGGAAGAAATTTTGTCTGTAATAGGTCACCCATTTCAGGTTAGAAAGTGAAAATTAATGTGACAGGATCAGGGTCATTAAGTCAGTGGCAGTTGAGGGCAGGACACTGGCAAGAGCAGCAGGGGAGAACAGCTTAGTAGAACTAAGTAACATAAAAATGTTAAGTCTGATCACCCCTTGCTCCACTTCAGGAAGGTCAAGGTAAGAGGACAGGAAGAATGCAAGACAGATTATAGCAGCCTTTTCAGACAAGATATTCATGTGCCTGTCTTCTGCTACAATACATTGGTTATCAAATGCTTCTGGAAACTTCCCAAACTAAATCCAATGCTATCTGTGGTTTTACTTTATTATTCTTTGGCATTTGGTAGGTAATCTGTTTTATCTTTGTGGTTACTGTGAGAAAATAAAATCCCTTTTAATCTGCATACTGACCACAATACACCTAAGAACAGATTGCTTTTTTTTTAAGTTACTGAGTACTCACTGGACATTTTAAAAGAGAAAAGAAAACACCTAGCTCTAGTTTAGAAATGTATCCCTCATTTAGAGTTTCTTTCAATCACTCTCTGCTTTTGAAATGTTTCATGGTTGTAACCACTCAAAATAACATCTTTTGTTTGTTTGTTTGTTTTGCTATAGGGTGCATGTGCTCCTTGAAGAGAGACAGACAGTGAGAGGGAAAGTTTGAAATCACCTCCCAGGGAGGATGACTACACCACAATCCCCTCTTTTTTATTCTCCTCTTGGGACATTAGGCATGTGCACACATTCACCCAGCATGATTGTTAAGCAGCCCTGTCTGGGACTTGACCTCCAGTCAGCTATGTGGGAGCCTAGCACTTTAACAACCACACTGCCTACCAGCCCCAATAACATCAGTTTTTAAGGTTACTTTTTTGCTTTTAATGTCTCACTCTCTTCTGTTTGGTTGGTAATTTTCTTAGTACTATTTTCCAAATAGTCTATTCTCTCATTACTTTGTTCAGCCCTGCTCCTAGTATTTTTTTCTGAGCATATAATGTGGAAAAATTATTTCAGTTAGTATGTCTTTTAATTTCATGAATTCTCATTTTCTTATGTATCATATTTATTTCTTCTTAATTTACATTTACTTGTGTGTGTGTCTGTGTTTTTTTGTTTGTTTGTTTTCATGTGCTCAATGGAGAGAGAGAGAGAGAGAGGGAAAGTGAGAAATCACCCCTTGGGGGTGATGGCTACACTGTAATCTCCTTTTTTGATTCTCCTCTTGAGGTTTTGGACATGTACACATGTCCAGATGAAAATCATCCAAGCACAATTTTCAGGCTACTGTGTATGGGGCTTCAACCCCAGAGTTGGCTATGTGGGTTCCAGTGCCTTAACCTTTACACCACCTGCTGGCCTGGCTTGTTTTGTTTTATTATTTCACCATATTACATGCTATTTGTATGGTATTCTTCATTTTATTTCTTTGAGGACCTTAAGTATACTTGATGTAAGTTCATATTGATATTGCACTGCCAGAGTTATTTTTTTTCTAAGTGAATTTATCTACCAAGTGATGATTATTGGCTTTCATTTTTACTTTTAATTTCCCTCATGGAATTTTAATTCACCAAATTAAATTTAAGGATTTTTCTCCCTCTTTAGTTTTTTTGTCTTCCTCTATCAGCCTACTGGACATTCCATCCCAAGACTTAGTATAAAATTTAAAATTGTAAATCACATTTGGATTTACTCAAGACCTGGGTTCATCATTTCAAGGTCCAAGCTGTTACTTCTCCAACCAGATGTATTGCTCTACATTTCTCCCCAGCCCCATATTGATGTCAGGGACCCTGACTCCTTATCTACGCTTACGTAAATTCTTGTAAATTATTCTATGTAACCTAGAAGCAAACAATAAGAAATCTTATAAGAAAACTGAGACAACCAGAGTTTCAGACACCAAATGAGGAAATGAGAAGAGAAAGTCAGTACAGTGAGGGTTTTCTTGGGTTTATCCTGAACTATATAAGAATCTATTTTTCTTAAAATATTAGTGGGAAAGTACCAGATATCCCTGACCCCCAACATCTTTTGAAAGCCCTTTCTCCCACATTAGGTCTCTTAATCCCCACAATCACCAGCAAAATTGTCAATTCCTTTTAACAATATCTCTGATTTCTCAAATACCTCAATGTCTCCATCAGCTACATGTGGTAATGCAAGGGGCATACCTAGCAGTTTTTATGAGTCACTCCTTACTGGAAGGGATCTGCCACTTGTAGCTATTCTTAGGGTTGCTGTAAGGAAGTAACCCCAGCTATATGGTTGTACAATCAGAAATCTTTTATTTCACAGTTTTGGAGGGTAGAGGTGTGAAGTCAAGGCTTCAGCAGGGCCCGGCATCCTCTGAGATTGCATAGACTCTGTCCTTGTGTATTGTCAGCTTCTGGTTTTGGTATTGACTCCTTAGCAGTTTTTGGTTTGCAGCTACCTCACTCCAATTTCTGGTTAGGTGCAAAGCATTTTTCCATTTTTATAAGGACACTGATCATATTGGGTTCCAAAGCACTTCAGTAACCTCATGTTAATTAAATTACATCTGGAAAGACCCTATTTCCATAGTCCCTGTTACCAGAATTAGGTCTTCAACATATCTTCAGGGGGCAGGGAGGGACATGACTGCAGCCTCACCATCTGTCAGAAGCAGCAAAGGAGTGAGGGAGGCCATAAGGATATGTGACAGTCACAAGACATAGGACCCCTGCCCTGGTCATACTGTCCTTTGTGTGTGTGGTGGGTGCATCTCACAAATACCGAGTCAGGCACGATAAAAGCCCTGTAGTTTTGAAGATTTTAATTGTTTGGGGACCAGCAGAGGGAATAATGGCTACAATGCTGGACTCCTACATGGTCGACTGTGGTTCAAGACCCAGACCCAGTAGCTTAGACTCACACCAGGCATGTGTGCATGCATGCCCAAGATCCCAAGAGGGGAATGGAGAAGAAGGGATTGTAGTGTGGCCACACCCCAGGGGGAGTGATTTGTAGCTTTCTCTATCTCTGTCTTTCCAGCGAGCACACATTTCCTAAAGCAAAAACCTCTCAAAACAAAGATTTTAATTGTTTTATTCAAACTAAATATTATCGTCACAATATGTATTCAGTATAAAAATTATAGAAGTACTATACACTCACTTTTTATACAAAATCTTTAAAACCCATTGTGTATTTTATACTTAAAGTACATCTCTATTGGGATTAGACATGTTTTACATGATTAATAGTTGGGAAAATGTATTTTTCTTATAATTGATGGAGTAGGGGCCAGTAGGTGGCATAGTGGTTAAGGTACTGAACTCTAACAAAATGGACTCTACTACAAGTTCTAGACCTGGTGACTTGAAAATCATACCAGACACATGAGGTGTGTGCCCAAGATCCCAGGAGGAGAATAGGAGAGAAGCAGTGTGGCCATCTCCTCTGAGGGGTAATTTCTCATTTTCCCCCATCTCTGCAGAGACAGAGGTCTCCCCAGTGAGGGCATGTGCTCTATGACAAAAAAAAATGATGGGTTATATATATATATTTTTTTTTTGAGAGGTTTTTGCTGTAGGGCATGTGCGCTTGCCAGAAAGACAGAGAGAGAGAGAGAGACAAAAAGCAAGAAATAACCCCCTGGGGGGATGGCCATGCTGAAATCCTTTCTCCTCCATTCTCCTTTTAGGATCTTAGGCACAGTCGCACACACACCAGTGTGAGTTTAAGCCACCGGGCCCAGGACTCGAACCATGGTTGACTACATGGGAGTCCAGCAACATAGCCATTATGCTAACTGCTGGTCCCATTATGCATTATATTTTTAGAGCAGTTTTTTGTTAACAGAAAATTAGCAGTGGACCTTTCCTCTGCCATGCCCCACAGACCTCTGCCCTCCCTTGGGGCCTCTTCACAGTCCAGGCCAGTGACAGTGACAATTCTCTGGTCGGGGGACATCCCACCAGTCTCTGGTGTGTCAGGGGCAGCTGGACAATGGCACTACTGGAGGGCCATGAGTTGAGTACCTGAAGACAGAGCATTCAGTGACCATTGCTCCTTGTACAGCTCTGGAAGTGGACTTCATCTTGAGGCCACCTGGAGATCTCTGCAGCCCAGGTAGTGGCCAGGACACCCCCTTTCCCCAGCCATCCATGTCACACCATTTGATGAAGCTGCAGTGACTTCTACCTGCAGGATGGCAAATTCATGGACAGCACTTCTGAGGTTTAGGCACCACTGCTGAGGCTGCCCTGCATGTTCACATTCAGGTTTCCCAGCAGAACATCAAGGTCACATTTGCTCCCTGTGCAGTCAGAAGAGGGAGAAGCAGGAGGTGCCTCAGCCCCTAAGAAGTTAGTGCAGCTGCACATCTCCTTTATGAACATGGACATTCCAGACACTACAGCCACCACGGACATGACAGACACAACAACCCATTCCACAGCCCACTGCACCACAGCCTACCCCTAGAGGAGCCATTGGTGCTACAAACTTCTGTCCATCCATCTTCAGGAACAGGATCGTCATGTTACAAAAATGGACTGTGATACCACCTGGCTTCAATGTAATGTCTGACAATTCACAGCCAGTAAATGAGAAGTAAACTTCAGGTGAAGACAACCCAAAGGAAAATTTGAAGCCACCTTGTTCCCATGCACATTTGTAGAAGCAATCACATTGGCTCCCAACAATAATATACCAGGGACTAACAGTTAGTGTAATGGCTATGTCGCTAGATTCCCATGTAGTCGGACACAGTTCAAGTCCTGAACCTGGCAGCTTAAACTCACGCTGGGCGTATGTGCGTGTGTGCCCAAGATTCCAAGAGGAGAATGGAGGAGAAGGGATTGTGGCGTGGCCATCCTCCCAGGGGGTGATTTCTCACTTTCTGTCTCTCTGTCTCTCTCTGTCTTTCTGGCAAGCGCACACCCTATAGCAAAAACCTCTCCAAAAATACTAATAATCATCATAATAATAATACATACCAGAGGACTGCAGACAAGGCTGGGTGAGATCTGTCTGCCACTGTCTCTCTGAATCATTTCACCCCAGCACCACACTTCCAGGGCCAAGTGGACAAAGGCTCGTCTGTAGGATTGATCCTGTGTGTGGAAGTAAATTAACACAGCAGACATTTAGGAAAGGACATTCTGGGGCTGCCTTGTGTTAGTGTCAATCAGGGACTGCTCTCTTCTGGGAGTGCCAGTCCTCTCCCAACTGCACAGAGTGCTATCTGCTCACTCTGGTGGAGCCTGGACTCTAGAGAGCCTGTCCAGGGGAGGCTGCTGGCCCCTGGGCCTGAGCCTGGCACCTCACAGCCCAGACTTGCTTTCACCCAGGAAGACAGGTTGCCAAGATCAATCACAGTCTTCGTGTCGGCACATCGCATCTTTTTCTTTAAAAAAAGAATTATTTATTTTACTTTATTTATCATCGTCATCATTATTATTGTTTTAATTCACTATAGAGAGATAGAGGGGAAGTGAGAAAGAAAGCCTCCAGGTCCAGCACTCAAATTGTGGTCAGCCATGCAATAGTCCCACACTTCAACCACTGCATGATCTGCTGGTCCCTACACATCCCATCTTAATCACCATCCCACAGCAGTTACTATGGGGATCAAACCTGTCACCTTACAATTATACCACTAGCCAGGTCTCTATGACTTCACAAGACCACCTTGTGCAGATGGTCACCACAGTACAACAGCTGCTGATAAAAACTGTAACACAAATCAGTACTTGCGTAGCCCAATCACTATTGTGACCCACAGGTGAGCAATGCAGTGGTGGGTCTTGTACACACTTGGGCAACTTGGGCATCAGAGGTGGTGTCTGTGCCCACAAAGTACCAGGACCTCAACTGGTCAAAGCAGATGGAGCCTTCATAGATCGAGATGGAAGACTAGGAGAGTGTCATCCTTGCCCTGAGCATGGACCCATCTCCAGCCACTAGGAGGGAAAGGGATCCCAAACTAACTCTAGGAGAGCTTTGTTCACATCAGAGACTGACTTTGTGATGCTGAATGGAGATGTCCCTGCTCAGCTCACCTCACCAGTGCTCAAACACGCCCATACTTGTTGGAGCATAAAGGACCTGGATAGGACTTCACCTCCCAGCACTGAGAAAACAGATCCAGGTGGCCTTAAACTCCTTTCTTTAAAGACACGGTCACTCTCAAATAAAAACCACACACAACAAGCCGGATTTCTAAGAAGATGTCTCCCTCAGCAGGGAATACCAGTTTGCTCAGCTTGAATCCAAGTACAAACTGAAGGTCCTGCCTCAGGGGAGGCAGTACATGTCTCCAGGTGCATGTCTCCAGGTGTGGACAGTATTGTCTGCACTTGGTACAGGCAGATCTCCCAGGACTGGGTTCCTGCAGGGACCCACAGGAGATAGCCCACTGCCCCAACAGGATCTAATTTTTAATTGACTGAAATTTTAAAAAAATTTTATATATAGAATCAAGAAAAGCTAGTTTCCTGGATAACTTAAGCTAATTTATACATAGAAATCTATGAACATGGTTAAGCACACTGACAGGTAAATCATCAGCATTATCTTCCATCTTTTTTTAATGTACAGTTGTGTTAACATTTTTTTTCCCATTTTTTATGTTCATGTTTTTAACATTTGAGGTGATCTAGTAAAGTGTAATTAACTAGCAGAGAATCAAGGTAGCATGGAAAGAGCACAGAAGAACATTCCAAATGCACTTGGCTATCTTGATGATGAGCCTTCAAACATTTTATATTTTCCTGCCCTTCTAACTGGTCTTCATAGAGGAAAAAAAAATGATTATAAAGCACTAAGTGAAGAATTACTTGAAACGTACTTTAAAATTTTTGCTAGTGGGTACATGAGAGAGAGCGAGAAAGAGAGGAACTATCTTCCCAGGATGATCACACCTGCAATCCCTTCTCCATTTCTCCTTTCAGGATTTGGACACATGTGTATGCACATACCCACCCAGTGTGTTTTCCAATCTGCCAGGTCCAGACTCAACCCTTGCAGTCAGTTGGCCATGCGGGATCCAGCCACCTTAGTCACTCTGCCACTAGGTGGGCCAAAATGGATCTTAAAAAATAATTTCTAAAGGATATGGGGAGCAATCACCCATTTTGTTCCACTTTGAAATAACATATTCCTACTTGGTGGACAAATCATTAAATAAGAATATTTAATAGAAAGCACTAGGTAGCAGAATTCTTCATGTATTTGTCTGCATATTAGTGAAACTAATACACTTAGATATTTATCATCACTCAAACTTTGAGTGTATTGTAAGCCAAGCAGGCAGGGGGTATTTTCTAGCTAAAGTTGGTCACAAGTAGTTTTGGTATTTGTCTGCCTTCTCATCTCTCCCAAGGTATAGGAATTGAGGATTTTGTTGCCTTTCAGAAAACTCATGTTAAATTTACATTATATTAAATATACTGTATTTAATGTCTTCTCTTAGGAAGAAAAGGGTGTGTATGTACATGCAATGTCTCTCTCTACATATACAAAGGTACTCAGCTTTCTGTTTAGTTTTTCATGTAGATTTGAATAGAACAGACTCTATTCATGCAAATTATAAGAAGTGAAAAACATGTAAGAATATTCATTAGTTGGAGTTTCTGGGTAGCATCAGAGTGTAAGTGTGTGGGTGCATGTGTGTATACCTATGTTTTTAAGTTGTTGATTTAGCTGTTTTGATCCCTGAGTTTTCGTAGATTACTTCTTTCCAGAATTCATTGATAAAAATTACAAGGAAAAATATATTTTGGTGAGTTTTTCAGGATGGGAGGTGGGTAGAATGAATGTACTTCTGAAAACTTCATTAGTTTAACCTGTGGAGAACACCAAGAAAATGTGTATCTGCCCATTGCTAAATATGGCACATGTCATTTTAGATTTTTTTGGTAAGAGAACAATAGACAAAGAATAAGCAATTATTGGGGAAAGAAGGAAAATACCTCAACATTTGAGATATAAAACCTGCCACATATTGTTAGGTGTGCTTATTTGTTGAAGCACAAAAGGATCATTTCCAGCAACTATGGTGGCTAGGATGACACTCACTTGCCAGGGCCATATTTGTCAGGGCGAGGCAGCAGTCTGTCACTGAGTGGGTAGGGTGGGCAGTGACAGAGCAGATGAAGAGTGGCACAGGTGTGAGCCTAGGTGAGGACCACAGAGTGAAGCAGAGAGCAGGCTGGAGGGACTGAAGAGACCCCAGGTGGCAGATTTCCAAGGAAACACCCACTGGATTGCCCCACCACCAGCTCAGGATGATGGCCCTTGGAGCCCAAGGAGGCCCAGCCTTCTGCAGTCCTTAGGCCTCCCCTACCCCCTGCCTCGCAGCAGTGCTGGTGTCTCTGCCAATGCCCAATGCCACCCTGCAGTCTCCTCCCACGTCCATACATCAGGTCTGCTGCGGTGGAGAAGCCCTTCCCTTCCCCTGTGCCCCAGGACTCTGCCTGTTCACCATCATGTGACTGGTGGTGACCTGTCAAAGGGGGTCGAAAAGAAGGGAACTGGAACTTACAGGACTTGACCATAAAATCCTTACTCTGGCATTTACAGTGGGTTAAACTCAGACACATTATGGGAACATTTCATAAATGCTGGTCAGGGAAACACCCATGTCTTGAGATTATTTCCTGTGTTAAAGGCAAACGTGTCTAAAGGCTCCTGTAGCAAGGCCGATTTTCAATAGTCATGTCTGAATATGGAACTGTGTCCTCATTCCTATGATTATAATTAAAACCTTCCTAGTGTGGTGTCTTGGACATGCAATCCAGAGCTATGTACCAGTAGTTCCCAGTAAGTGGCACTGTGGGGTGAATGTTTCCCCAACATCCTGTGCGGGAACCTCCATCTCCAATGCAGCAGGAGTGGGAAGGGCAGCGACAGACAGAGGCTGCCCAGGACGCCACCTGCTTGGGGACCCTGCAGGGCTCAGAGGGGAAGGTGGTCTCAGCAGGTGGAGAGCAGCTCAGACCCCACCGTGAGTGGGGACACCTTCCTGGGGTGGAGGAGGGGACTCTGCTCACCACCAGCGACAGTCTCTTTGGACCACTGTGCAGAGGAGAAGGCAGCAGCGGGACCTGGTCCTCCAAGTCCCTGTAGATCTAGAGAAATTCCTCTCATGAGGGGGGCACTCCAGCCTGTCATCCCATCGCAGTGAAGGCACGAGGGACTCAGGGAAGGGGTCTGTGGTCCCTGCAGGAGGCGTCATAGTGGTCGGGTTTGGCCTCAGCTACCTCCAGCCACCAGTCACCTCCCCTGGGCGCCCTGGGAGGGGTCTACCCCTGAGAGCCTCTGAAAGTTGAGCCTCATATGAGGGAAAGGGCAGAGCAGCCTCATGGGTAGGCAGGGTCGGGCCAGCACCATCACCCACACAGCCACTGTGAACCTGGAGAGGGCAGCTGAGCAGGCCATCCACTGGTCACTTCCCCCAGATGGAGGGAGGAGGAGGAGGTGCCCTGGAGGGGACAACTGCCTCTCTGACAGCCTCGACCCCCCAGCTGGGACACACTGCACAGAAGGGGCTCTGGGGACAGTGTGGCCCCTCAGTCTCAGCAATCAGGCATTCATATTTTATATTTTCAGTCAAAAGAGAAGAAAGGAGAAATCCTTATAGGGATGACTATCTTAGGTTCAAAGTATTATTTATTCATGAAAAAAAAAATCTGTAAGGTCACTTTCTGCAAAGCTCTACTGAAACACCACCTGTTGTTGCTCCAGGCCTGACCTGCAGACCTGACCTTGGCAGGGGCCCACATTCCTGGCACTGCTACTGCAAGGTCACACTGACCCAGAGAGCAGGATACAAGGACACGAAAGCTCAGGACGGTCTCACAGCCCAAACTAACACAAGAATCACGAAGCATGTGGTACTGCAAAATATCACATGCAGTCTCCCAGAATAGCATAATCAGCTGCCATATTTGAAAAAGATAAAAATAAAAATAGTAAAAACCTCTTTTCTGACTGGGGGAGGGGGAGTGGAAAGATCCCAGTGGGGTGCACTTGATAAACTTAGCCTTTTTTCTTGAAATGGTGCTGTCAACGAATGGGGGTGTGTTGAGCCGTGTTGTGAAGTCCTTGGTTCTTTGGGTCCAGATCACTAAAATTAGAGATCTGTCCCTAGGTGCAAAATGAAACCACAAACACGAATGAAGTAGGTAGAAAGGAAGATTTAATAGAAAGAAAAGAAATACACCTAAAAGACTCTTAGGCAGGCGGATTGCTAGGT
>AAPY01839011.1:0-10657 GCA_000181375.1 Tupaia belangeri | reverse complement strand
TTAAGGGGCTGGACACTCCCACTTGGCAACATGGGTTGAGTCCTGGTCCTGGCAGCTTGCTTTCTCATTTTCCTTCTCTCTCTCTCTCTCTGTATATCTCTCTGGTCAAATTAAATGAATTAATAAACACAATTATTTACAAGGTTGCATAATTAATGCCATTCACAAAAATTTTATTTTAGAACTACTATAAGAACTATAACAATTATTTTAAGCAATATTGTAACAATTATAATGAACACAGTGAAGTATCACCCCATACCTGTTAGAGTGGCTATTAACAGAATAAAGGACAGCTCTTGGTGAACAGCAGAAGGAAAGGGAAACCCTGTACACTTAGTGGGAATGTAAACTGGTGCATGCACTATGGAAAACAATGTGGCATTTCTAAAACTAAATTAGAAATAGAAGTACCCATTAATCCAACCATCCTATTTCTGGACATGTATTCATGGGAATAGAAATCCAGATATCAGATGTGGAAGATATCTGCACTCCCATGTTCATGACAGCGTTATTCACAATTGTCAAGACATGGAAATAACCTGCATGATTATTGATAGATGAATGAAAAAAAAAACAGTATAAATATAGCAGGTCACACTATACATCCTTAAAAAAGAAAGATATATAGCCATTTGTCATTTGCAGAAACAAAGCTGAATCTGGAGGCCATTGTGCTGACTGAAATAGTGAAATACAGGATAACTCCATGTTCTCATTTATGTGGAATCTAAAATGGTCAAACACATAGGAGCAGAGACTGAGGAGTGGGAAAATGGAAAAGGTACTGGTCAAAGTTACATGAAAAAATGCATTCTGGATATCTACTGTTTAATAATTAAATTAATTAAAACATTTAAAATGGAAAATAAAACTATAGTTAAATAGCAATGGTAGAATCTAGATAAAGATTTTGATTTGTGTTCATGCTGGGACAATTTATTTTACAAGCTCTAATGATATACAGTGGTTAAACATATAAAACGTAAACTATGAAAAAATAAATTAAGTTTCATATAAAAAGATTTCATTTTAAAGTTTTAAAATAAAAAATTTATGAAAATTAGTACATCTCATATCATTTGCCTAAACTGTGAACCACTCAGATTCCCATAAAAATTAGAATGGTTAAACTACACTTGCTAAGACATGGAATCAACCCAAATGCCCAGGAACAGATAAACGGATTGGAAAATGGGGGCACACGTGCACTATGGAATGCTATTCAGCCATAAAGAACTATGAGACTCTAGCATTTGATACAAAGTCGATAAATATTGAAGATTTAATGCTAAGTGAAGCAAGCCAGACTATGAAAGATCAGCATTGAATATCCCCATTTAGTATATGCTGAACGTCTGCACTCTACGACAGAAACTGAAAGATCATAAAGCATGATAGCAGAGTGGGCAACTGAAGATACTAGAAACATTGTAGGAGGGGCTGGGTAATAGATGCTGGATGGGAGGAGAGCAGGGAAAACAACGGATATGCAAGTGAAAAGTTAACTATTGTTGCTAATGTACCTGATAATATCTATATCTTGACTAATTTCCACTGTTTTCACACTGAGAAAAAACATTTTGTATGCTGTAAAGATGTACACAGTGACTAAATGTAAATTTTTAAAAATGAGATTAAAAAAGCAGGGGTAGATAATTTGGATGGAAACTAGAATGGATAGATAATTTGTGGCACGAAAATGATATACTATAAAAGAACTATGTCTTACATCCAAAGAAGAATAAATCTCATGATCAAAATGTAAAACAAAGGTATTTGAAATAAAAGTATATACAATAGTTACATTGATATCAGACAAGGCTGATCTATAGGAAAGCAATACAGTGTTTAACTTTGGGGTCATTATAGGTAGTAACTTGGAAGGGAGATTGTCAAGTTGCTGGTATATTGCATTTCTTATTCTGGGTTCTGGAGTCCCAGATGTGTTGTTCATGAGAATTCGGTCTGTACACATATGTATGTGCACTTTTGGGTTAATACATTACTTTTTTTTATTAAAAATTTAAAATTGAAATAATAGCTCCTACCTCGCAGTATTATTTTCTACTTTAAATTTAAACTCATTTGAATATAAAATTCTTGAGAGAAATAATTCTAATAAATATTTTCATTGATGTAGATCCCAAGACTATGACACGCCCTGGCATATAGTGGGCATTCAAAACATTTTTAATAAATGAATAATGATGGAGCACAGGAAGATAACAGAGAAGAGATAGAGGCATGGCCATCTCCCATGGGGGATGGTTTCTCTCTTTCCCTCTCTGTGTCTCTCTCTGGTGAGTGCAAACACCCTATGGCAAAAATCCAAAAGAAGAAAAAGGAGAGGGAGGAGGAGGAAAAGATGAAGAAGAAAGAAGAAAAGAAGAAGAAAGAAAATATATGTACACTGGGGACCAGTAGATGGTGTGATGGTTGTGTCCCTGGACTCCCATATACTCGACCTCAGCTTAAACCCCAAACCTGGTGACTTGAAACCCTTTCCAGGCATGTGTGTGTGTGTGTGTGTGTGTGTGTGTGTGTGTGTGTGTGTGTGTGTATGTGTGTGTGTATATGTGCGTGTGTGCCCAAATACCCAAGAGGAGAATGGAGGAGAAGGAATTGCAGCATGGTCATCTAACTCTGGGGGGTGATTCCTCACTTTCAGACTTTCTAGTGAGCAAACGTGCACTATAGAAAAATTCTCTCTAAAAAAAAGATATGTACATTAATGTAGACAGTATCTTTGGTGGTAATACCTCACACTTGAAGAAACCTTAGGTTATCAAAATGAAAATTAATAAATCTTTCCTAACATATTTGTATAATGTATATTTACACAGCCATGTTCAGTGACCTGCTTATCCACAGAAAATCATGGATAGATATAAAAAAAACTCCTTAGAATGAAAGAGGTCAGTATCAAAAAGTACATTGTTATTATCTCATTTCTATGTCATTTAAGAACTGGCCAAACCAATGCTTAGAAATAAAACATGCTGCTAATGGTGGAGGTGGTTTTGCCTTCATGTACGTGGTTCACATATGAACAGGACTGGAGGATACTGTAGGTAGGGAGACATTTTTTATGGTTTGGGTTTTTGTACTGGAGCAACAGGAAGAGAGACAGAGAAAGGGAAACAGAAATCACCCCCAGGGGGGATGGCCATGCTGCTGTCTTTTCTCCTCTATTCTCATCTTAGGATTTTGGGCACACACAATCAGGCACCCAGTGTGACTTTTCAAGCCACCAGACCCAGGAGTTAAACTGCAATTGGCCATGTCTAGCACATAAAGCACCGTGCCACTTACTTGTCCAGTAGTTAGAAATGTTTGCAGGTTTGTCAAGCTATGAATTTAAGATTGGCACATTACACTATTTAAAATTTTATGTTGATAAAAAAAACACTACAGAAAGAATGATCACTGGGCAAAGATGGTGACAAACACCTTTTATTTATTATTACTTTAATTGGATGTGAGCACGCACACTCACCAGAAAGGGAATCAAGGAGGGAGAACACACTCCCTGTAGGGCGTGGCCATGCCACAATTACTTCTCCTTTCAGTTTCTCCATCCTGTTGTATTCTGGGCACATTCACACTCAGGTTTGTCATGATTTTCAAGATGTTGGGCTTGGGTTGTAAAGTGTGGTTTGTAATGTGGTATTTGGGTCCCTTAACCACTAGGCCAACAGCTTTTATATTCAGATATAATAATCACTGCCAGTGTAAATGACCAGTTCAGGATCAGAGGCCTGTGAGAGCTGGCTTTGGTGTGACAGATGGGAAACTGGGTGAAATGTTGGTGAACCTGCTGCCCAGAGAAATGGCCTATATGGTTCACCTCCTACGGGGGTGGGGAGATTTACTAGTGTATTCTCCTGCTATTGGTTATTGGTGAGTCTTTTACTTATATTCACAGTGCTGACCTGTTAGAAGTCAACTTTGTATAACATGTGCAAAGCAGCTTGCAGAAACACTAGATGTATTAATTGAAGAATATAAATATAAAACTATGAATATTTATGTATTAACTAATAAAACATATATTTTTAGAAGATTCTAGAAATATATTCAGGTGGACCCTGCATCCAAATATGACTTCCAGAATAGTGCAACAGTGCACAAACTACCTGGGTCACAGAGACGGGCCAGGTGTCTATTGTTAACAAACTTTATGAACTTAAATAATCTTCTCTGCAGTTGGAACATTTTAGTGTTTTTAATCAGTATTATTCAAAGATTAAAAAACAAGTAAAATATATATTTATATTCGTTAAGCAAAATACTTTATATGTATTGCATATGTTTATTTAAATAGTTATTAATATTCTTTTATTTATTTACTTATTTTAGAGGTTTTTGCTATAGGGCACGTGTGCTCACAGAACAGAGACAGAGAGACAGAAAATAAGAAATCACCCCCCAGGGGGGATGACCACGCTGCAATCCCTTCTCCTCCATTCTCCTCTCAGGATCTTGGGCACGCATGAACACACACTCGGCGTGAGTTTAAGCCTCTGGGTCCAGGACTCAAACCGTGATCGACCACATGGATGTCCAACGACATAGCCATTACACCAACTGTTGGTCCCAGTTAAATTTCAATTTGGTCTGTTATTTGCACAGTGCCCATGAGAATTGAATTTCTGATCAAAGCAACAGATACTATTGTTATTATGGAACTTATGCAAATAAACATTCTGCCACAAAATAAAAATTCTCACAAATATTTCCCAATTGCAGAGGGGTCAGAAAGGGAGAAAAGTTTATATCTCAATAAAAAAAAATGAACAAATTGCTGAACTTAACAACTCACGATAACAAAAAACATTAAATCTGGGAAACAAACCATAGAAGTAAATCAGTAATGTTTTAGTCAAAAGTCATACAATTCTATTTAACCGGTTATCTCATATAATTCATCTCTCTTTTGTTGAAATTGCAGTTTTACTGTGTCTGATCTTTCCATTTAAATCCTGGAAATTAACATTCAACATTATTATCAATACAGCCAGACTTGTCCCTACCATTAATTTTGGCCATTATCTTGCTAGGTTTTTGTTCTCTTATTGGCATATGTCTGTCTAGTTTTCCTGGTATAGCACTCCCTTCCAAACTTCCCGTAGTCCTGGTCTGGTGTTGGTAAATTCTTTCAGGTTGTGTTTCTCTGAGAATGTTTCAGTCTCTGCTTCCAATATGAAGAATTCTCTTGTCAGATGTAGTGTTCTTGGTTGAAATTGCTTTTTGCTTAACACTTTAAATATATTTTTTCATTCTTTCCTTGCTTGCATTGTTTCTGACAAGAGCTCCGATATTCACCTGATGGGCTATCCCTCGACAGGAACTTGCCATTTTTCTGTTGCCAATTTTAGTATGTTGTCTCTGTCTGTGGATTTGGTCAATTTGACTGTGATGTGCCTTGGAAAAGATCTTGGGTTGATTCTATGTGGGGTCCTTTGTATTTCTTTGGTCTAGATATTTGAAAGCTTCTCTAGGTTTGGAAAGTTTGCTACCAGGATTTCATTAGATGATCAATGTACTTATTAGTTTCATCACCTTCTGGGATACTGGTTATCCGGAAGTTTAGCATCTAATGGTCTCGAGTATTGCTTGTATATTATTCTTATTTTGGGGGGTTATTTTCTCAGTCTTTTTGGCGAATTTTTCTAGGTCAGAGGTTTCTGTCTTCTACATGTTCAATTCAATCTTCTGCATGATCTAACCTGCTTTAAATACTTTCATGGGAGGTTTTGATTTCCTGTATTACAGACTTCATCTCTAACAGTTCTGTTTGATTCTTTTTTATGGTGTGTATTTCCTATTTCAGATTGTGCAAGAATTTCCTCACCTCCTGGAACTCATTGTCTCTTTTCTCCTGCATCTTCTGGAGTTCACTGTCTCTCTTCCCTTGCACTTTTGTTAGCTTTGTCACTATGAATATTCTAAATTCTTCATCTGACATTTCCACGAGTTTAATTGTACTGTCTGTGGATGATGAAGGGCTGTTTTTCTCCCTTGGGGGAAGAGATATTGTCTTGGCTTCTCATATATCTAGTGCCTCTGTAGTGGTTTCTGGTTAGCTGATAGACTACACATTTCTTTCTACTTTCTTGGAGATAAATTCCGAGCATTAGGGGTGTGTGGGAGAAGATAACCCACAATATCTCTGCAGTTCCATTTCCCTGATGCTTACCCAGCAACCTGCACTTTTGTTGTGGAACTGGATATTACGAAGGCCTCCCAGTTCCTGAAGAACAAGTGCAGCTGGGCTGAGCTATTGGGGATTTAATGGAGAAATCAGAATTGTGTGGACGATGAGCTGCCCTCTCTCTGCAGCTCCATATTTCTCCCTGCTGCTCACTTTGCAGCCTCTCTTCTCTGATTTTTAGTCACTGGGTGGAATATTCCCATTTGGCTAATTTGTCGGAAGATTCTGCAAATGGAAGCTAGTATGCTTTACTTTACTGTGAGGTACTTATACTCAAGTTCTCTACTACTACTGTGTTTTGCCGCCTGGTATTCACAGAAAAAGATTTGAGATCAGATTTATGAAGACAAGTCCCTTGCTTTCTGTAGAGTCAGTGGGTGTGTAGGTTTAAATGAGTCTAAAAGTATTTAGATGTTTGGCTACTGTGCATCTAGACCGTTCTACAATGCATGAAGCCGGAGAAAGGAGAAAGTCAGGTAAAGAAAAGAAACAAAGTAAATGACAAAAAAGACAAAAACATCATAAAAGGGAAACATTTTCAAAAAGGCAAAAATTGAAAACCATGTGGTTTGATTGCATACTGCATGAAAGGAGCAGGGCCAGCCTCACGTCAGATGCAGATGGATTCTCAAATTAACAAGATAAAGGATAAGTGAAAGACAAGATACAGTACTTATGGATGTTCAAAACATATGTATTTTTGAAATTTTTACCTGTGCTTTTCAGGGTCTTACTTGAAGTGTTTGCCTACCCCATTGTCTCCCATATTTTCCCCAGTGTTAGGTTAATGGTGAAAGGTAGGGGCTCAGACTCATCTTCCTGCAGGTGGAAGCTGAGAAGCAAAGTGAGAAAGTCAGGTAAAAGAAAAGGAAACAAAGGGAAAGCAACAACAACGAAAAACAACTAATAAAAAGGGAAGACCTTTTATGATTCCAGACACATTCTATGATTTTCTTTTCTAGATCTGTGAAGAATGTCTCTGGTAATTTGATTGAAAGGGAATTAAATATGTAGATTAATTTGGAGAAAATTGTCATTCCAATTGTATTAATTCTTCCAATCCATGAACGTGGGATAATCTTCCAATTTTTTGTCACTTTCAATGTTTTTAATAGATTTTCATAGTTTTCCTTATAAAGATCTTTGACTTTTCTCATTAGATTTATCCTTAGGTATCTTATACATTTTGTAGCTCTGGTAGAAAGGATTACTTTCTTAAATTCTAGTTCAGTCAGCTTGTTGTTTTTCATAGAAATGTTACTGATTTTTGGATGTTGATTTTGTATTCTGCCGCTTTACTGTAGTCATCTATTTTTTAAAAAATGTATTTATTTAGAAAGATTTTTACTATAGGCCTTGTGTGCCACCAGAGAGACAGAGAGAGAGAGAGAGAGACAGAGATACAACCTCCTGGGGAGATGGCCATGTTTCAGTCCTTTCTCCTGCATTCTCCTCTTGGGATTTTGGGAACACACACACACACACACACACACACACACACACACACACAGCCCCACATGAGATTTAAGCCACCGGTTCCAGGACTTGGACTGAGGTTGACTACATGGGAGCCCAGGAATGTAACCATTATGCTACCTGCTGTTCTCAAGAAGTTTTTCATGAATACCTTTAGGTATTCTATGTATACCATAATGCCATCTGCAAATAAAGATATTTTCGACTGTTCTTTCCCTATTTAAATGACTTTTATATTATTCTCTTTTCTGATCACAGTGGCTAGGACTTCCAGCACTATATTGACAAAGAATGGAGAAAGAGGGCAAAGCTGTCTAGTACTAGTTTAACATTAGCTCAGTATAATGTTACCTATAGGTTTTCATAGATAGATTTTAGCGTGTTGAGAAATGACCGTTTTATGCTGATTTTGCCAAAAGTCTTAATCATGAAGGGATGTTTTATTTTATCAAATGCTTTTTTCTTCATTGATTGAAATGAGCATATATATATTTTTTATCATTCTTACTGCTAAAATGGTGTATCAGGTTTATGGTTTGGCATATTTTGAACCACTCTTGCATCTCTGAAATAAAACCTCCTTGGTCGTGATGAGTAATCTTTTGTATATGCTGCTGGATACCATTTGCAAGGATCTTGTTGAGAACATCTTCTCTATATTCATAGGAGATATTGGTCTGTAGTTTTCCTTTTTTTTTTTTTTTCATGTACTGTACCTGTTTTTGGAATGAGGATGATGGAGGCTTCATAAATTAAATTTGGGAGAATTCCTTCCTGTTGGATCTTTAGTAAAATGAGTACTACTAGTTTGAGTAAAATTGTGTAAATTCTTTGAAAATTTTGCAGAATTCAGAAGTGAAGGTATCAGTACTGGAGCTTTTCTCTGCTGGGAGGTTATTTATTACTGATTCCATCTCATTACCTGTTATGGGTCTATACAGGCTTCCTGTGTCCTCCTGATTCAATCTTGGTAGATCATATGTGTCCAGGAATTTATCCATCTCATCCAGGTTCTCTTGTTTGCTGGCATACAGCTTCTCACAATTTCCTCTAATGAGCTTTTGTATTTCTCTTGTGTCTCTTGTGATACTGCCTGTCTCATCGCAAATTTGATGAACCTGGTTCCTTTCTATCTCTCTTTTTTTTTTATCAGTCTAGCTAATGATGTGTCAATCTTGTCAATCTTTTAAAAAAGAAAACAGCTTCTCCTTTCATTTATTTTCTGTATAGTTTATTTTCTATTTCATTTATTTCTGCTTGAATATTTATCATGTCTTTTCCTCTGGCATTTTTCAGACTTTCTTGTAGTTGTTTTTCCATTTCCCTGAGACGTGATGTTCGGTTGTCTATTTGCCACCTTTCCATCTTTTTCTCACGTGCTCTACTTGCTATGAATTTCCCTCTTGTGACTGCTTTTGCAGTGTTCTATTGATTATGGAATGTCCTGTACTCATTATCATTAATGAGTATTTATAATTTATAATGAGTATCATTAATGAGTATAAATATTTTGACAGCAGTATTAATTTATATGGTAGCTGAGAAATTATTCAGAAGTAGACTGTTTAATTCCCATATGTATGTGTATTTTCTAGAATTTTTCCTGGAATTAATATCAAGTGTAATTCCATCAAGATCAGAGAAGATGATGGGTTGCGTTTCTATGCCTTTGAATCTGTAAAGGCTTGATTTTTGGCCTATCACATTATCAGTCTTTGAAAAGGATTCATGTGTGGGTAAGGAAAGTGTATATTTTGTGGTTCAGGGTAGAAAGTTCTATAAATGTCTGTCGAGTTCATTTGATTTATGGTATAACTTAGATCCTGTATCTTTTGGCTTATTTTTTGTCTACAAGACCTGTCTAAAGGAGATAATGGAGTGTTGAGATCCCAGCAATTATAGTGTTGCAACTTATCTCTCCTTTTAGATCTAGCAGTCTTTCATTCAAGTATTGGGTGTTCCTAAGTCAGGTGCATAGATATTTATAAGCCTTATATCTTCTGGATGAATCAGTCCTTTTACTATAGTATAAGGACCTCTTTATGTCTTCTTACATTGTTTTTAAGCCCATTTTGTTTGAATTCAGTATTGTGACTCCAGATCTTTTTTGATTCCCGTCGGCAGTCCTTCACTTTTAGTCAATTTATGTCTTTACCCATGAGATGCATTTCTTGTGGCAACAGATCATGGATTTTTTTTTTAATCCACTCAGTCAGTCTGTGTCTCTTGATCAGAGAATTTAATCAATTAGTAGTCAATGTTATTATCGATATTTCCAAACTTGTCCCTATCATTAAGTAAGTCATTTTCTTGGTTGTTTTTTGTTCTCTGATTTCTGTCTGTCTGACCTCAGTTTTCCTGGTATAGCACTCCTTTCAGAACTGCTTTAAGAATTGGTCTAGAGTTGGCAAATTCTTTCAGATGTCATTGATCCAAGAATGTTTTCCTTTCTTTCCAAATGAAAGGTAAAATTGCCAAGTATAGAAATCTTGGTTCAAATTGTTTCTCATTTAACACTTCAGCTGTATTATCCCATTCTTTCCTTGCCTGCATTGTTCTAAAGAGAGAAAAGTCTGTTACTAGCCTGATGGGATAACCTCTTTAAATAACTCAATGTTTCTCTCTTGACAATTTTAGTATCTTGTCTTTGTCTGTGGTTTTGGCCAATCTGTCTATGATGTGCATTGTAGATCTTCTTGGGCTGATTCTATTCAGTGTCCTTTGTATTGCTGGGGTCTGGATATTTGAATGCTTTTGTAGGTTTGGAAAGTTTTCTTCCAGGATATTCACGGAGTAGATTGTCAATGCCCTTATTAGTTTCTTTATCTGAAGAATACTGAGGATCTGGAACTTTGGGCATTTAAGGGTATCTAGTATTATTGTATGTTATTCTTATTCTGGGGAGTTATTTTCTCATCTTTTTAGTGAATTTTTCTAGGTCAGAGGTTCTTTCTCCTATAC
>AAPY01838968.1:0-11232 GCA_000181375.1 Tupaia belangeri | reverse complement strand
CTGTATCTGCTTCCAAAATGCTACATGAAAATAGAGGGACTCATTTCTGGTCTCCCCACCTTTCCCATCTTTGCATCCCAGGGGCTCCCTAAACAGAGAAACTGACCAACTTAAATCTTGTCGTGTTTGTCATCGCCAATGGCTCCAACACTCTCAGTGGCCACGTGACTTTCTTTCCTACAAGGATGGGAGGTGCAAACGCTCTTTTTATTTATTTAAGAGGTTTTTCCATAGGGTGTATGCATGGGCCAAAGAGAGAGAAAGTAGACAGAAGGAATGTGAGAAATCACCCCCCAGGGGGATGGCCATGCTGCAGTCCCTTCTCCTTCATTCTTCTCCTGGGATCTTGGGCAGGCATGCACACACACACCCAGAGTGATTTTCAAGCCACTGGGTCTGGGACTCGAACTGTGGTCAGCTATGTGGGAGTTCCGTGACATACCCACTATGCCATCTGCTGGCCCCCAAAATGCCCTTCTTGTAAAATGATTATCTCCCAGGTCTTCCTCCCTAACTTTGCCAAGATACACGGCATCTCCACCTTTCCTTCTGAGCCCAGTACACAGCTGTCTTGAAGAGAATGAGTCCCTTGTGAGCCCTGCAGGGCAGCCCTGCCCAGGGTGGTCTGTGAGCCTCTCTATGGGCATGACCTCCTCTACCCTGGGCCCGACCAGCCTTCTCTAGAACTAGCCAGACACTCGCGGGCTCTGGGCAGTTCATTCCCAGGGAAGGCAGTGTCATCTCCCACACTGGTCAGTTTCGGGTTTCCTGAAGGAATTTGATGAAGAGTTTTCAAAAAGCTTATTCTGCTTCTTTCCCCAAAACAGCCCATAAAACACAATCTTTCAGCCAAAGGAAATACATCTTGCTGGGAACTGCCCAACCATAGGCAAGCCAGGGAAGAGAGATTTTTTTCCCCTCCTTTTTGCCTGTGCTTTAAGCAACTTGGTAGTAACCAGACCTTCTATTCTCAACTTTATAGGGAAGGTTTTTTATGCTCTCTCTGTCCTCCAACCAAATGTGTCACTTAGGGATCACCAGGTCCCTGGATCCTGGGAATATCCAATTTAATCCCCTACCTCCTGCCCTCATAGGACAGGCAAATGGAATTTAAAAAGGAATCTGGTGCACATGTTGTATTAAATAGTCAGGGAAGTCATGATGGGCAATTTTTCACTTTCTCTCTGGCAAGTGCACACGCCCTATACCAAAAATCTCTCTTAGAAAAGGGGGGGAAAGGATAAGCAGATGGCATAATGGCTATGTTGCTGGACTTTCACGTTGTCAACTGCAGTTCGAGTCCCTGACCCGGTGACTGAAACTCATGCCAGGGGCATGTGTGTAAGTGCCCAAGATCCTGAGAGAAGAATGGAGGAGAAGGGATTGTGGAGTGGCCATCCTCCCTGGAGCTTGGGGATGGTTGCTAGCTTTCTGTCTCTCTGTGTCTCTCTGTCTTTATGGCGAGCATATGCGCCCTATAACAACGTCTCCAAAAAAATGAAAAAAAAAATCCACTAATCTGTTAAAATTAGGGATTTAGACAAATGAGATAGTGTAAGTGTCAGGTAGCTTCCATGAGTATCACAGTCTTGCAGGGATTGGGATTGTCCTGTGTGATTCCAAATGTAGATTGAAAATATTCAGATCCAGGTGACACTGTGGGAGGAGGGTGGGAGGTGGGGGAGGGTGAGAGGGAGGGAATCAAGGCAGAAAATAGAAAGACATTTAAGTAACACAGAAATAGAGGCGTATCTGTTGATGATAAAGTGTATGATATGATAATACCTTTTACTGCACTGGTGTGTAGTGTATTTGTCCTGGGAAAATTCATTTCACTTCACACGTTGTGGTGATATACAGTGAATGAATGTATAAAATAAAATTTTAAAAATTTAAAAAATAAAGGGGAACAGTGGGAATTGTCTTTGAAGTCTTTCCTTTTGCCATACAATTCAGCATATACTTTTTTTAAAAGAGATTTTTGTTATAGGGCGTGTGTGCACACTAGAGAGAGACAGAGACAGAAAGTGAGAAATCACCCCCTGGGGGTATGGCCATGCCGCAATCCCTTCTCCTTCATTCTCCTCTTCAAATACTAGGCACAAACGTACCTGTGCCTGGCGTGAGTTTTAAGCCACTAGGTCTGGGACTTGAACCACGGTCGAGGACATGGCAGCCAAGCAACGTAACCATTATGCCATCTACTGATCCCTCAGTATGTACTTTGTTTTCCTCCACATAATGGGAATCAGATATGGCTTATTACCTGTTGATGACATGTATAATAGTCTCAACTGGATTGGTCTGAGAAGTATTTCATGATAGGTAGAGTCTTCTTACAAGCAAAATGAGAAATAGTGATAGACTGTTTTTAAAAAATAATAATTATAATAATAATAATAATGATTGGGAAAAACATTGAAAAGATATTGAATGATTAAGTGGGAAGATTAATGTCTCTGTTGACTGACATGCATGGCATTCCTTTTTGAAAAAGCAATGTAATACACTGTACAGTTATATGTAATCCAAAGTAATATAAAGAAGATTATGATAATAAAAATAAATTGAAAAAAGAGAGAGTAGCGACTGAATGGATTAATGCACAAAGAAAAGATGATGAGGTGGATTAGACACTTTCTGACATGTGGGAACTTACCATCTGTTTCAGGGTACTGGGAGTCATGTTACCTGTGTGACAATACATTTCAAGATAGGGATCTGGGTGTGAAAATGAAACGGATACAAAATTACACAGAAGCAATACCTAGATTATTTTTTGAGAGATATTTTTTTGCTATAAGGTGCGTGTTCCACATTGGAGAGACAGAGACAGCGAAAAGTCACCCCATAGGGTGACGGCCATGCTGCCATCCCTTCTCCTCCACTCTCTTCTCGGTATTTTGGGCATGGCCGTGTGAGCCATCGTGGTGGGTGGGTCCGGCTATGGTGTCCATCTCGATGCCCTTGTCCACAAGGCGGGGTTCCATGTCCCCCTTGCTTCCATCTCTCCCTGAAGTGGGAGGGTTACACTTTCAGACCAGAGGACGTCGACCCCGACCAGGACCAGGAAAGATGCCACACGCTTTCACACATACCGCAGACCCACACCCCACTTCCTAGGCCTCCCTTGAGGTTCTCCCCTCAGTGGGCAGCTTAGATGGGAGATGTCCTGCCCTCGTTCTTCTCTAGCGACCTGAGAGGGCTGCATTGGGGTGCAGAGCCCCCTCTGGCTTCCGCCCCCTCTTCCGAGCACAGTAGCTGCCAAAATGTCAGCCCTGGAGGTAGGCAGAGTTCTCTCTCCTCCCAGAAGAGGTGTCTGAGTGTCGAACTTCACTCTTCCCTGATCCTCGACAACGCCTTCCCCTACCCAGCACGGTGCCTTCCCCTAAGCTGGACAGCACCCCCCCTCCCTGGACAGCGCCTTCCCCCCTCTCCACCTCCCCACATGGCCTACCCCTCCCAGTAGAGAGGGGTGTCCCCACAGGGCATTGGGCAGACTTTCCGCACAGCGCGGCGTGAGTGTGTGCGTGCGTGGGTGGTTCGTCGGGCATGTCCGAGAAGGGGCGCCATTCCCCACCTGCGCTGCCCGAGAGCGTGGCTCTCCGCGACGTTCCCAGGCGAGGCCCTGGGAGCCCAAGGTGTGTAGCCCCCTTGGTGCGTGTCCTCGGAGAGACTGGGTCGGGTGTGGCCCCCACGGAGTGGGACCCGATGGACGGAGGCACGTGGAGGATGAGGAAGGCAGGTGATGGCGTCTGCGGGATCGGTGAGTCCTCCGGGTCCTCTGCGGTGGGGCTGAGTGTGTGAGATGCTACAGGGTCGGCCCTGAAGGCTTCGGTCAGGAAGTCCAGGGACGCCAGGGACTGCGATGTGCGTGCGTGGATTGCGGGACCACTGTGGTGCCCTGGGCTCAGTTCTGCCGGCTGGAGCCCTCCGTGGAAGCTCTCCCTGATACTCCCCTGCCTCATCCCCACAGGTGGGTGCAGGGGCGTGATGAGAGGCTGCTGTGGGGTTCCTGCCAAGCGCCGTGCAAGAGGCCACCCTGCTAAGTGGGGGAGGCACCCGTGTGCTCTCCGGGAACCCCTGCTGCTTCCCATGCTTCGCCTGCCCAGGCCTCTGCCCTCCCCGGGTCCCCAGCAGGAGCCTCCCCGCTCCCCGCTGACCCTGGTCGCCTGCTACTCCAACCACCTCCCCAAAGGACCTGCCCTCGCACGCAGGAGTCACTCTGGTCAGCCACCACAGCAGGTGGGGAGACTCTGGGCGACAGACCTTCAGACCTGGTGGGGTTTAAGGCGTGGTGGACTCGTCCGAACCCCCAAAGAGAGGTGGGCGTGTAAGGGCGTCCCTGGGAGGGTGTGCCGGCTCTGGTGGGGTGTGCGGTCCCGGCCCAGCATGGTGCCCAAGGCCTCAGGTGGGGGTCTCAAGGCTGTGCCCTGGGACCCCCTTCGTGTTTTCCAAAGAAAGCCTCCCCGGAGGTGTGATCCATGCACTGTGCCCACGGGCTCTGGTGGAGGCCCACAGCCCTCCTGCCCACGGATTTCTGCACCTTCGCCCCCACTAGCTTCTTCCAGTCGAGGTTCTTTTGGTACAGCCCAGGTGCAGTCGTCCTCAGGGCCTACGCATCCTGTTATGGCCATGGGGTGCTGATTTCGGGGGCTCGCCCAGGCCCCACCTGTCCTATAGTCCACAAGCCGCAGTGGTGCCTGTCGGAGTTCCATGACACCCTCGTCCCCCACCACCACCACTCTGGACCCCACCAGATGCTCGCCAGGTCTGCCCTTGTTCCCACTGCTACCTCCTCCATCGTGGGGAGGGTCAGGACTGGGCCTTGGCGGGTTCCACGCCCCTTGCGGGGAGGAGGTGTGGTGCGCTTCCAGCCTCGGTCTGGCCTGCGTGGGTTTCCCTGGCCCCAAGGTCCGGGTCAGCTCTTCCAGGACATCATACAGTCCTTGGTGGTTGGTAGGTGTGTTGGGTATTTGTGCTCCCTCAGGGCAGTTCCACGGTGCTGCATATGCACCATTCTGCTCGCTGAAGGCCGGGGGTGGGTGAAGTAGTTGACCACAGTTTGAGGACCAGACCAGTTCGTGTAAAACAGACGTCTGGCATGTGTGAATGTCCAGAATCCACAGAGAAGAAATTCCGACATAGCCAAACCTCCCCACCCCCACCCCCACCCCATGACTTCTCATTTTTCACTAACTGTCTCTTGCTGGCCAGCACATGCCATATACAAAAAATCAATATTTTAAAAAGACATATATATATATATTTATACACACACACACACACACACATATATATATATACACTTTTTTAAAAAGAATTCTTTATCAATCTGCAATTTTGACTACAGAGAGAGAGCAAGCCCTAGGTCTGTGACTCAAACTGTGGTCACTTATGTGGGAGTGACCACAGTGTCTTAAACACAATGCCACCTGCCAACCCCACCAAAGACTTTTCAATAACTAAGGCTATGCTCTGTCTTCCTAAGAATTATTTATTTAATTTGAATTACTATTATTGTGTTGTACAATTTGACCAGTGACAGAGAGAAAGAGGGGAAAAGTGAGAAAGCAAGCTGCCAGTCCAGGACTCAAACCACAGTTGATCATGTGGGAATCCAGCTCCCCAACCACTATGCCACCTGCTGGTCCCACACCATGCAGTTTTAACACACTACTATTCAAATGGGTTATTTGGCCCCCATTGGGATATTTTGCAATGTGTAGAGTTTTTTTGGAGGTGGGTCAGGTTTCACATTGGGGTAATACAGTCATCTGAGGTGTGGGATCCAAGAATGCTTCTTGGCATCCTGCAATGCACAGAATGATGATCTAATAAGGAATGACCTGGACCTCATCATCAGTAGGGCCAAGGTTCAAAAACTCCGTTTTAAACTAAATGTCCTCCATGAAGTGACCAACAAGTTGTATCGCTTAGTCTGGGTTTAGTCTGGGTCCCTCACTTTCTATCTTACCATGTTTTAAAGCCACAGAGTAAACAACTTATGCTTTTTTTGAAAGAAAGATTTATTTCATTTCATTTACTCATTCATTTATATTTTAATTTGTTGGGGTCGGTAGAGAGAGAAAGAGGGAGAGGAAGTGAGAGAGCAAGCCACCAGGTCTGTGACTCAAACTGAGGTCAGCCAAGTCGTGTCCATGCCGTAACCACTCCGCCACCTGCTGGTTTCAACATCTTATGTTTTCTTTTTTGAGACTTTTTTTTTCCCCCTACTATATGGCATTTGCGCTTGCCAGAAAGACAGAGAGAGACAGAGAGATATAAAGTGAGAAATCATCCCCTGGGAGGGATGGCCATGCTGCAATCCCTTCTCCTCCATTCTACTCTTGTGACCTTGGGCATGTATGCACACGCCTGGCGTGAGCTTAAGCCACCAGGTACAGGACTCAAACCACAGTTGGATACTTGGGACTCCAGCGACATAGCCATTACGCTAACTGCTGCTCCCCACCATCTTATGTTTTTCATTGTAGTGCACTTGCCTGCTTGTTCGGTAAGTATGTCCATGCCATTTTATACCATTGAGTGTAAGGTGCATGTGTGTGTGCTACAGTTTTGTTTTGGCGGTGAGCCGCTATTGTCTATAGCTCATTGAAAGAAAGGAGCTAATTTTGCTCTGCGTGGCCTTACTTTGGTCTGCTGAGCCCTGATGGCCGTGGCTGGGCTCAGCACAGCGGCACACACTGTGAGTTCCAACAGAGAGGAAACAGCTCTGTGAGCATTCACCCTGGAGCGTTACATGCTCTAAAAGAGAGGAAATGTTTGTGAGCACTTCTAAGGGCTCTGGGAGCCTACAAAGACCTCTGTGAGCTCCCACTAACAGCTGATATACTACTGGAAACCAGGGCCTTGCATCATTTGCCACCTCCCTGCATCTGATTGACCTACCCTTGAGAACAGGAAAAAAAAAAAAGTTACAAAACGGCAAGATGTTTGTGCCATGTCCCCATCTGCCTATGTCACTGTGGGAAGCACTGCTGTGCCCAATCGTACAGAAATAGTTGCCCTCAAGCTCAGACTACAGGCCAGAAATGGGCAGAACACCAGCACTGGTACAGATGTATTCAAATGTAGAGAAGTAACTGGGGATTCTGGATCCATGGTGCTTATCGGAGTGTGAGTAATGTCACAGAAATAGTGAGGAGGGCTCCCTGGCTTCAGCTACTATTAACATATGGTCTTGCCAATAACACTGGTATCACTGCAAGAGTGCAGGTTAGTCTGGCAGATGCTTCAGGAGATGAGAGAGGTAGAATGGGTGAGTCAGCGCAGGCTGGGAGAGGAAAGATGTAGACACAGACACCGATGAATAAGGAGTAGAGACTAGGGTGATGATTTCCAGGAGTCTCATCCATGAGACTGGAGTAGGGTGGGGCCTGCCCTGTATCCCCAAGGACTGTCCTACATAAGTAGTAAGAAGGATTGAGGAGGAGAGGAGTCTAGGCCAGGGTGGACAAAGCCTCTGGTTTCCACATGGATGGGCTGCCCCAGGCTCCCTTTTCTTCCCAGCCTCTGCCGCAGGAGGGGCTCTTTGAGTAAATGAGTAGCTTTTGGACGGTCATGGCTATAGGTGCAGGACCAGGGAGGAGGCAGTGCTGGGTCCACACGCAGAGAGGCCCAGCTGCTGAGCCTGCATCAGTGAGCTCAGGTCCCATGGTCCAGCCTTGGGAGTGTGGGGAGGGCCCAGCTGTGGGCACCTGCTGTGCAGCCAGAGACAAACCCAAAGCACCCCCTGCTGCCTACTCGGCAGAGCTCCGTGTCTCGGGGGAAGTCCTGGCAGTAGTTCAGCCTGAGGGCCCGTTCACTGTCAGTCCAGGACACCCACAGGCCATGCCCCTGCTCTGTCACGAGGCCACTGATGTTCAGAACTAGCCTTTTCCAGGGAGGACTTGTGAGTTACCAGGAGGACAATTGGGAAATAGGATGACTGTCCACTCTGAGGAGGCTGCAGGGAGGTGAGAATGCACAAGGCTCAGGAATGAGATCTGAGCAGCTCCTTGTTCAGGGGCGAGGGCTGAGATGACTGTGTTCAGTGTCTGAGTGAGGTGGGTGCTCCTGCTTGAGACCAAACACAGCAAGCACTGTTTTTCCATGAGGGGTGAGTTCTCAGAATGTTTCAATATGCACAAATATTCAGACATCAGAGAGCGTGGGGTGTCAGGGGATAGCAGGCCTGACACGTTTGGATCTCGCATTTTTGGAAGAACCTGTTCCAGGGCACAGGAGTGTGTCTGCATAGGTGTTTCCCCGTTCAGAAGACACGTCCGTTCTTCCTACCCTCTTATCTATCTTCCTTCCTTTCTTCCTTTGATATTTTTAAAAAATTTTTCCCGTGCTTTTGATGTTGGATAAAAGAAATCAAAATCCAGTGCCGTGAAGCTTTTTCCTAATGTTCCACTAAAAGCTCTATCGTTTGGTATTTACATCTCAAATTTGCATGTTGACACCCAGTTTTCTCAACATTAGTTATGAAAAGACCATCCTTCCCATAGTGATTAGTCTTAACTTTCAGGTTGAAAATGATTTGAACATATGGGTTTATTCTGCACTTTGAGTGGACTTTCGGTTTTTGACCTATATGTACGTCTGGCTATATGCGAGAATGAATCTTTTTTTTTTTATTTCCTATTGTAGCTTTGTAGTGTGATTGGACATCAGGAATTGTGAGACCTTCCACTTTGTTCTTTTTCTTTTTTTATGAAATAGTTTCAGCTGTTCAGGATCTTTTAATTATTTGAATTCTGTGTGAATCCTTAGGGTGTCTGTTTCTAATCGGTTGTCGGGAACTCACGATGCACTTTTTGTGTAGGAAAAGAGAAAAATGTGTCGTAATGTTCCTGTCCTAATATGTGTACCAAATTCCATTTTTGGAATGTCAATAGCAATTCCAATGACTCTGTAGATTACTTTGGAATGTACTGACACTTTAACCACAGTTTTTGTTTTGTTTTGTTTTGCTTCATATGCATGCACCCATTACAAAGACAGAGAGAGGAAAAGTGAGAAATCACCTACCAGAGGGGATGGCCTTGCTGCAATCCCTTCTCTAGTCTTATGTCAGGATTTGGGATATGCATGCCATATGGCCGCCATGGTTTTCAAGCAGCCAGGCCTAAGATTTGAAGCACAGACTCAGCCGTGTGTGATCCATTGTCTTAACCTCCACACTAGCCGCTGGGTCACCGATTTTTATTCTTGCAATCTGTGAGCATTTGTTTGACACTGAAAGTAGTCTGATTACCCTGGACCACGCCTTCCCCCCCCACTCCTGGACAATGCCTCCCCCACCCCGACCCTCCCGCAGAGTGCCTTACCCTCCTAGTGGGGGGCGGGGGGTTGGAACCCGTACAGCATTGGGCCGATTTCCCGCACAGCGCGAACACGGGGACACCTAATGTGAAGGAAAGACTGTTAGATCCCAAAGGGAAGCTAGACTGCAACAGCCTAATCGTTGGAGACCTCAGCACTCCACTATCCCCTCTGCACAGATCATCTGGAGAAGAAACAGGCAGTAAAGAGAAAAAGGATCTAAATGATACCATAAATCACAAAGACTTAACAGACATCTATGGAACTTTCCAATTAAACATCACCAAATACACTATTTTTCTCACCCCCCACATTGAATCTTTTCAAGGATTGACCACATCATTGGGCACAAAGCAAACCTCTACAGATTCAAAGGCATAGAAACTAGATCCAGCATCTTCTCCGACCATGATGGAAGGAAACTTGAGTTGAATTTCAAGAGAAATACTCAAAATTACTCAAATACGTGGAAACTAAAGAACCTACTCCTGAATGACTCCACAACTGCTGAAGAACTGAAGACTGAAATCAAAAGATTCATGGAAGCCAATGACCATGAGGACAGGAGTTTCCATAATCTTTGGGATGCCGCTTAAGCAGCCATAAGAGGAGAGGAGAAGATTCCTCACGGCTCCTGCGAACTAGATTGAACTTCCAGAATTAGAAAGAAACACACCATCCATCAGTTGGCAAGAAATCACCGAAGGGCCACAAGAAATATGGGAAAGCAAAATAATAAAATAAAATAAAACCTCTCCTCCAAGGGAAAAAATAATTCCTCTTCATCCACAAGCAGTTCAATGGAAATCGTGGAAATGTCTGATAAAGAATTTAGAACATTCATAATGGCGAAGCTAACAGAGATGGAAGAGAAGAGACAATGAACTGGTGAAGAGAAAGGAGGAAGAAGTTGAAGAATCCAGGAGGTGAGGCAATTCTTGCAGGAAATTCCCCTAAAAGAGGAATTACACACGTTAAAAAAGAATCAAATGGAACTGTTAGAGAGGAAGTCTGTAATACAGGGAGTCAAAATCTCCCTTGAAAGTATGAAAAGCAGGCTAGATCATACAGAGTATACAATCTCAGACGTAGAAGAGAAAATTGCTGGCCTTTCAAAATCCACCCCAAAGACTGAGAAAATGGCCCCCAAATTTGAGAAGAATCTATGAGAAGGACTAGATACCATGAATCATCCAAACCTGCGGATAATGGGCATTCCAGAAGGTGAAGCGTCCCATCAGGGCATTGATCATTTATTTCATGAGAGATCCTGCAAGAAAACTTTCCAAACCTAGAGAGGCACTCAAAGATCCAGTCCCAAGAAATACAAAGGGTCCCTAATAGAATCAACCCAAGAAGATCTTGTCCAAGACACACTCTAGCCAGGTTGACCAAAACCACAGACAGAGACAAGATACTACGGTTGGCAAGAGAAAAACATCCAGTTACCTACAAAGAACATCCCATCAGGCTAACGACAGACCTCTCATCGGAAACAATGCGAGCGAGGAACGGGTGGGAAAATATATCCAAAGTGTTAAGAGAAAAGCAGTTTCAGCCAAGAATACTGTACCCGGCACGACGATCTTTCATGTGGGAAGAAAGGACAAGAACATTCTCAGATAAACAAAACCTGAAAGAATTGACCAGCACCAGAGCAGATGTCCAAGAAGTTCTCAAGGGTGTGCTATATCAGGAAAATTAAATACAGACACACAGAAATAAGACTTAAGGGAACCAGCAGTTAGCGTAATGGCTATGTCGCTGGACTCCCACGTAGTGGACCGCGGTTCGGGTCCCGGACTCGGTGGCTTACAACTCAGGCCGGGCGCGTGTGCGTGTGCGTGCACGCCCAAGATCCCGAGAAGCGAATGGAGAAGAAGGGATTGCGGCGTGACC
>AAPY01838965.1:0-20451 GCA_000181375.1 Tupaia belangeri | reverse complement strand
AAAGTTCATAGAAATGAGTGCCGCGGTGGGCAGGTTCGATGGGAGAGGACCTGCCCTCATCTCTAGGGACCTGAGAGGGCTGCCTTGGGGGTGCAGAACCCCCTCCACCTGCCGACCCCCCCTTGGGCGCACAGTAGCCTCCAAAGCGACAGTCATGGAGGAAAGCAGAGTTCCCCCCTCTCTCCTAAAGGAGGGGTGCGCGGGCCCTGCAGCTGGGTTGGAGCTTGGCTCTTGGCCTCTCCTGGACAACACATTCCCCTACCCAGTGTAGCTGCTGCTTCCCCTAGCAGGGACAGCACCGTCCCCTACCAGGGACAGCGCCCTCACCCCACCCCCCACGCCCCGCCCCCCGCAACCTCAGTCCCCGCCCTGGCGCCTTTCTGTCTGAGTGAGGAGAGGGCTCCCCTTATGGCATTGGGCAGCCGGTTCCCCACAGCACAGCACAGCACAGCACAGCACAGCACAGCACAGCACAGCACAGCACAGCGCTGCCCTTGTGCGTGCGTGCTTGCGTGGGCGGATCGCCCGGGAAGTCCGCCAAGGAGAAGCGGCGCCATTCCTCCACCTGCGCTGCCCGAGAGCGTGGCTCCCCGTGTTCCCAGGCGAGGCCCTGGGAGCCCGAGGTGTGTAGCCCCCTCGGTGCGAGTCCCAGGGAAGACAGGGTCGCCTGGGGGCGCACGGAGCGGCGCGGAACCGGACGGCCAGCCTTGGAGGACGACAAAGGTAGGCGACGGCGACTGCGGTCTCAGTGGGTTCTCTGGGACCTCTGCGGTGGGGCTGGGCTCCTGGGCAGATGGGATGTCGGCCTGGACGGCTTGGCCTGGTAGTCTGGGGACACCCAGGACAGCCATGTGGGTTTGTGGAGTGGGATCCTTGTGCTGCCCCTCCCTGGCTTCCCCTACTCTTAGCATATGGTCTTGCCATGAACACTGGTATCACTGCAAGAGTGCAGGTGACTCTGGCAGATGCTTCAGGAGATGAGAGAGGTAAGAATGGGTGAGCCCGCGCAGGCTGGGAGAGGAAACCTGTAGACACAGACACCTATGAAGAAGGAGTAGAGACTAGGGTGATGATTTCCAGGAGTCTCATCCACGAGACTCAAGTAGGGTGGGGCCTGCCCTGTGTCCCCAAGGTCTGTCCTACCTACCTGTGTAGAAAAGGAGGATTGAGGAGGAGGAGGAGGAGGAGGAGGAGGAGGAGGAGGAGGAGGAGGAGAGGAGTCTAGGCCAGGGTGGACAAAGCCTCTGGTCTCCACATGGATGGGCTGCCCCAGGCTGCCTTTTCTTCCCACCCTCTGCCACAGGAGGGGCTCTTTGTGTAAATGAGTAGCTTGTGGACGGTCATGGCTCTAGGTGCAGGACCAGGGAGGAGGCAGTGCTGGGTCCACTCGCAGAGAGGCCCAGCTGCTGAGCCTGCATCAGTGAGCTCAGGTCCCATGGTCCAGCCTTGGGAGTGTGGGGAGGGCCCAGCTGTGGGCACCTGCTGTGCAGCCAGAGACAGACCCAAAGCACCCCCTGCTGCCTACTCCACAGAGCTCCGTCTCTCGGGGGAAGTCCTGGCAGTAGTTCAGCCTGAGGGCCTGTTCACTGTCAGTCCAGGACACCCACAGGCTATGCCCCTGCTCTGTCACGAGGACACTGATGTTCAGAACTAGCCTTTTCCAGGGAGGACTTGTGAGTTGCCAGCAGGACACTTGGGAAATAGGATGACTGTCCACTCTGAGGAGGCTGCAGGCAGGTGACAATGCACAAGGCTCAGGAATGAGATCTGAGCAGCTCCTTGTTCAGGGGCGAGGGCTGAGATGACTGTGTTCAGTGTCTGAGTGAGGTGGGTGCTCCTGCTTGAGACCAAACACAGCAAGCACTGTTTATCCATGAGGGGTGAGTTGTCAGAATGTTTCAATATGCACAAATATTGAGATATCAGAGAGCGTGGGGTGTCAGGGGATAGCAGGCCTGCCCACTTTTGGATCTCGCATTTTTGGAAGAACCTGTTTCAGGGCACAGGAGTGTGTCTGCATAGGTGTTTCCCAGTTCAGAAGACACGTCCGTTCTTCCTTCCCTCTTACCTATCTTCCTTCCTTTCTTCCTTTGATTTTTTAAAAAACTTTTTCCTGTGCTTTTGATGTTGGATAAAAGAAATCGAAATCCACTGCCGTGAAGCTTTTCCTAATGTTCCACTAAAAGGTCTATCGTTTAGTATTTACATCTCGAATTTGCATGTTGACGCCCAGTTTTCTCAACATTAGTTATGAAAAGACCATCCCTCCCATAGTGATTCGTCTTAACTGCCAGGTTGAAAATGATTTGAACATATGGGTTTATTCTGCACTTTCAGTGGACTTTGGGTTTTTTTGCCTATATGTACGTCTGGCTATATGTGAGAACCACTCTTTTTTTTATTTTATTTTCTATTGTAGCTTTGTAGTGTGATTGGAAAACAGGAATTGTGAGACCTTCCACTTTGTTCTTTTTCTTTTTTTATGAAATAGTTTCAGCTGTTCCGGATCTCTTAATTATTTGAATTCTATGTGAATCCTTAGGGTGTATGTTTGTAATCGGTTGTCGGGAACTCACGATGCAATTTTTGCGCAGGAAAAGAGAAAAATGTGTCGTAATGTTCCTGTCCTAATATTTGTACCAAATTACATTTTTGGAATGTCAATAGCAATTCCAATGACTCTGTAGATTACATTGGAATGTACTGACACTTTAACCACACTTTTGGTTTTGTTTTGTTTTGCTTAATATGCATGCACCCATTACAAAGACAGAGAGAGGAAAAGTGAGAAATCACCTACCAGAGGGGATGGCCTTGCTGCAATCCCTTCTCTAGTCTTATCTCAGGATTTGGGGTATGCAGGCCATATGGCCGTCATGGTTTTCAAGCAGCCAGGCCTAAGATTTGAACCACAGACTGAGCCGTGTGTGATCCATTGTCTTAACCTCCACACTAGCTGCTGGGTCACCGATTTTTATTCTTGCAATCTGTGAGCATTTGTTTGACACTGAAAGTAGTCTGATTACCCTGGACCATGCCTTCCCCCCACCCCCTGGACAATGCCTCCCCCACCCCTACCCAACCGCAGAGTGCTTTACCCTCCTAGTGGGGGGAGTGGGAGGGGGGCGGACCCGTACAGCATTGGGCCGATTTCCCGCACAGCGCGAACACAGGGACACCTAATGTGAAGGAGAGACTGTTAGATCCAAAAGGGAAGCTAGACTGCAACAGCCTAATCGTTGGAGACCTCAGCACTCCACTATCCCCTCTGCACAGATCATCTGGAGAAGAAATAGGCAGTAAAGAGACAAAAGATCTAAATGATACCATAAATCACAAAGACTTAACAGACATCTATGGAACTTTCCAATTAAACATCAGCAAATACACTTTTTTTCTCACCCCCCACATTGAATCTTTTCAAGGATTGACCACATCATTGGGCACAAAGCAAACCTCTACAGATTCAAAGGCATAGAAACTAGATCCAGCATCTTCTCCGACCATGATGGAATGAAACTTGAGTTGAATTTCAAGAGAAATACTCAAAATTACTCAAATACGTGGAAACTAAAGAACCTACTCCTGAATGACTCCACAACTGCTGAAGAACTGAAGACTGAAATCAAAAGATTCATGGAAGCCAATGACCATGAGGACAGGAGTTTCCATAATCTTTGGGATGCCGCTTAAGCAGCCATAAGAGGAGAGGAGGAGATTCCTCATGGCTCGTGCGAACTAGATTGAACTTCCAGAATTAGAAAGAAACACACCATCCATCAGTTGACAAGAAATCACCGAAGGACCACGAGAAATATGGGAAAGCCAAAAATAAATAAATAAATATATAAATAAATAAATAAATAAATAAACCTCTCCTCCAAGGGAAAAAAATAATTCCTCTTCACCCACAAGCAGTTCAATGGAAATCGTGGAAATGTCTGATAAAGAATTTAGAACATTCATAATGGCGAAGCTAACAGAGATGGAAGAGAAGAGACAATGAACTGCTGAAGAGAAAGGAGGAAGAAGTTGAAGAATTCCAGGAGGAGAGGCCATTCTTGCAGGAAATTCCCCTAAAAGAGGAATTACACAGGTCAAAAAAGAATCAGACGGAACTGTTAGAGAGGAAGTCTGTAATACAGGGAGTCAAAAATCTCCCTTGAAAGTATGAAAAGCAGACTAGATCATAGAGAGTATACAATCTCAGACGTAGAAGAGAAAATTGCTGGCCTATCAAAATCCACCCCAAAGACTGAGTAAATGGCCCCCAAATTTGAGAAGAATATATGAGAAGTACTAGATACCATCAAACGTCCAAACCTGCGGATAATTGGCATTCCAGAAGGTGAAGAGTCCCATCAGGGCATTGATCATTTATTTCATGAGAGATCCTGCAAGAAAACTTTCCGAACCTAGAGAGGCACTCAAAGATCCAGTCCCAAGAAATACAAAGGGTCCCTAATAGAATCAACCCAAGAAGATCTTCTCCAAGACACACTCTAGCCAGGTTGACCAAAACCACTGACAGAGACAAGATACTAAGGTTGGCAAGAGAAAAACATCCAGTTACCTACAAAGGACATCCCATCAGGCTAACGACAGACCTCTCTTTGGAAACAATGCGAGCGAGGAACGGGTGGGAAAATATATCCAAAGTGTTAAGAGAAAAGCAATTTCAGCCAAGAATACTGTACCCGGCAAGACGATCTTTCATGTGGGAAGAAAGGACAAGAACATTCTCAGATAAACAAAACCTGCAAGAATTGACCAGCACCAGACCAGATGTCCAAGAAGTTCTCAAGGGTGTGCTATATCAGGAAAATTAAACACAGACACACAGAAATAAGACTTAAGGGAACCAGCAGTTAGCGTAATGGCTATGTCGCTGGACTCCCACGTAGTCGACCGCGGTTCGCGTCCCGGACCCGGTGGCTTACAACTCAGGCCGGGCGCGTGTGCGTGCACGCCCAAGATCCCGAGAGGCGAATGGAGAAGAAGGGATTGCGGCGTGACCATCCCCCCTGGGGGGTGATTTCTCGCTCCCTGTCTCTCTGTCTTTCTCTGTCTGTCTGGCGAGCGCACGCGCCCTGTAGCGACAGGCCTCTCAAAATGAAGCAGGCAGACAAACAACGACAAGGAAGAGTTAAAAACCTCTACCAAGGGGCCTACCTAATCCTAGGGACAAGTCTGGATGTTGAATATTATATCCCAGAATGTAATCAGGAAAATTGAACCAAAACAGAAGATAGAGGACATGAGAGCGATCGGTTCATGCACCTCCCATTTGAACAGAATCCTAACCTGTTTCCTGGCTTGAAGCAAAGTTCCTTAGCGTTTCTTTGATTTAAGTTAAAACCGGTTTTCTTAACAAAACCAAGTGAACTTGCTATTGAAAGTAGTTAGATAATTTAAGAAATTGTGTGATGAATACAATGTGGGTGGGAAAGGATGGAAGACAATTGTAGACACCAGAGATAGTGTGAGAAGAGGGTGGGAAAGGACAGAGGGTCAGAAAGAGGGGTAAAAAAAAGTCTAGAAACTAGAAATGGAGAGTTTTTGATAATATGCATGATTAAGTCACTGTGCAGTATATTCTGGATGGGAAATGACATTTTGTATGCTGTGATGATGCTTAGGGAAGGAATGTAAGTCAAGGTAGGAAAAAGAACGTTTCAGGAAAAGAAATGTATTCGATGACGGCAGTAAGATATGTAGCCCCAGCTAGGTGCTACTGTATAGGATGTCTACAGTTAGACTTTTGTTCAAGGAGATGTGTATATCAGCTGTGTTTGCTATGAAGCTATTTAGATTGATTAAGATCTGTAGTAATTCAATAAAATGTGGAGGGAAAACAGTATAGAAAGCAAACATAGATACCAGAGACGGTGGGGAAGGAGAGTGGGAAGTGGCAGAGGGTAAGGGAGAGGGAATCAAGGATGTTGGGAAAAAAGCAACACATACAGGAAACAAGAAAGGGAAAAGTATTTGTTGACAATAACAGGAACGTTGATGTGCTTGATTGAGACAGTATACAGTGTACTCTGGGTGGAAAGACAAAGCAGTCATAAGAGGAAAGTTCATAGAAATGAGTGCCGCGGTGGGCAGGTTCGATGGGAGAGGACCTGCCCTCATCTCTAGGGACCTGAGAGGGCTGCCTTGGGGGTGCAGAACCCCCTCCACCTGCCGACCCCCCCTTGGGCGCACAGTAGCCTCCAAAGCGACAGTCATGGAGGAAAGCAGAGTTCCCCCCTCTCTCCTAAAGGAGGGGTGCGCGGGCCCTGCAGCTGGGTTGGAGCTTGGCTCTTGGCCTCTCCTGGACAACACATTCCCCTACCCAGTGTAGCTGCTGCTTCCCCTAGCAGGGACAGCACCGTCCCCTACCAGGGACAGCGCCCTCACCCCACCCCCCACGCCCCGCCCCCCGCAACCTCAGTCCCCGCCCTGGCGCCTTTCTGTCTGAGTGAGGAGAGGGCTCCCCTTATGGCATTGGGCCGCCGGTTCCCCACAGCACAGCACAGCACAGCACAGCACAGCACAGCACAGCACAGCACAGCGCTGCCCTCGTGCGTGCGTGCTTGCGTGGGCGGATCGCCGGGGAAGTCCGCCAAGGAGAAGCGGCGCCATTCCTCCACCTGCGCTGCCCGAGAGCGTGGCTCCCCGTGTTCCCAGGCGAGGCCCTGGGAGCCCGAGGTGTGTAGCCCCCTCGGTGCGAGTCCCCGGGAAGACAGGGTCGCCTGGGGCGTGCACGGAGCGGCGCGGAACCGGACGGCCAGCCTTGGAGGACGACAAAGGTAGGCGACGGCGACTGCGGTCTCAGTGGGTTCTCTGGGACCTCTGCGGTGGGGCTGGGCTCCTGGGCAGATGGGATGTCGGCCTGGACGGCTTGGCCTGGTAGTCTGGGGACACCCAGGACAGCCATGTGGGTTTGTGGAGTGGGATCCTTGTGCTGCCCCTCCCTGGCTTCCCCTACTCTTAGCATATGGTCTTGCCATGAACACTGGTATCACTGCAAGAGTGCAGGTGACTCTGGCAGATGCTTCAGGAGATGAGAGAGGTAAGAATGGGTGAGCCCGCGCAGGCTGGGAGAGGAAACCTGTAGACACAGACACCTATGAAGAAGGAGTAGAGACTAGGGTGATGATTTCCAGGAGTCTCATCCACGAGACTCAAGTAGGGTGGGGCCTGCCCTGTGTCCCCAAGGTCTGTCCTACCTACCTGTGTAGAAAAGGAGGATTGAGGAGGAGGAGGAGAGGAGTCTAGGCCAGGGTGGACAAAGCCTCTGGTCTCCACATGGATGGGCTGCCCCAGGCTGCCTTTTCTTCCCACTCTCTGCCGCAGGAGGGGCTCTTTGTGTAAATGAGTAGCTTGTGGACGGTCATGGCTCTAGGTGCAGGACCAGGGAGGAGGCAGTGCTGGGTCCACACGCGGAGAGGCCCAGCTGCTGAGCCTGCATCAGTGAGCTCAGGTCCCATGGTCCAGCCTTGGGAGTGTGGGGAGGGCCCAGCTGTGGGCACCTGCTGTGCAGCCAGAGACAAACCCAAAGCACCCCCTGCTGCCTACTCCACAGAGCTCCGTGTCTCGGGGGAAGTCCTGGCAGTAGTTCAGCCTGAGGGCCTGTTCACTGTCAGTCCAGGACACCCACAGGCCATGCCCCTGCTCTGTCACGAGGACACTGATGTTCAGAACTAGCCTTTTCCAGGGAGGACTTGTGAGTTGCCAGGAGGACACTTGGGAAATAGGATGACTGTCCACTCTGAGGAGGCTGCAGGGAGGTGAGAATGCACAAGGCTCAGGAATGAGATCTGAAGCAGCTCCTTGTTCAGGGGCGAGGGCTGAGATGACTGTGTTCAGTGTCTGAGTGAGGTGGGTGCTCCTGCTTGAGACCAAACACAGCAAGCACTGTTTATCCATGAGGGGTGAGTTGTCAGGATGTTTCAATATGCACAAATATTGAGACATCAGAGAGCGTGGGGTGTCAGGGGATAGCAGGCCTGACACTTTTGGATCTCGCATTTTTGGAAGAACCTGTTTCAGGGCACAGGAGTGTGTCTGCATAGGTGTCTCCCAGTTCAGAAGACACGTCCGTTTTTCCTTCCCTCTTATCTATCTTCCTTCCTTTCTTCCTTTGATTTTTTAAAAAACTTTTTCCTGTGCTTTTGATGTTGGATAAAAGAAATCAAAATCCACTGCCGTGAAGCTTTTCCTAATGTTCCACTAAAAGGTCTATCGTTTAGTATTGACATCTCGAATTTGCATGTTGACACCCAGTTTTCTCAACATTAGTTATGAAAAGACCATCCCTCCCATAGTGATTAGTCTTAACTGCCAGGTTGAAAATGATTTGAACATATGGGTTTATTCTGCACTTTCAGTAGACTTTCGGTTTTTTGCCCATATGTACGAATGGCTGTATGTGAGAACCACTCTTCTTTTTTTATTTATTTTTTTATTTTCTATTGTAGCTTTGTAGTGTGATTGGAAATCAGGAATTGTGAGACCTTCCACTTTGTTCTTTTTCTTTTTTTATGAAATAGTTTCAGCTGTTCCGGATCTTTTAATTATTTGAATTCTATGTGAATCCTTAGGGTGTATGTTTGTAATCGGTTGTCGGGAACTCACGATGCAATTTTTGCGCAGGACAACAGAAAAATGTGTCGTAATGTTCCTGTCCTAATATTTGTACCAAATTACATTTTTGGAATGTCAATAGCAATTCCGATGACTCTGTAGATTACTTTGGAATGTACTGACACTTTAACCACACTTTTTGTTTTGTTTTGTTTTGCTTAATATGCATGCACCCATTACAAAGACAGAGAGAGGAAAAGTGAGAAATCACCTACCAGAGCGGATGGCCTTGCTGCAATCCCTTCTCTAGTCTTATCTCAGGATTTGGGGTATGCAGGCCATATGGCCGTCATGGTTTCCAAGCAGCCAGGCCTAAGATTTGAAGCACAGACTCAGCCGTGTGTGATCCATTGTCTTAACCTCCGCACTAGCTGCTAGGTCACCGATTTTTATTCTTGCAGTCTGTGAGCATTTGTTTGACACTGAAAGTAGTCTGATTACCCTGGACCACGCCTTCCCCCCACCCCCTGGACAATGCCTCCCCCACCCCTACCCAACCGCAGAGTGCTTTACCCTCCTAGTGGGGGGAGTGGGAGGGGGGCGGACCCGTACAGCATTGGGCCGATTTCCCGCACAGCGCGAACACAGGGACACCTAATGTGAAGGAGAGACTGTTAGATCCAAAAGGGAAGCTAGACTGCAACAGCCTAATCGTTGGAGACCTCAGCACTCCACTATCCCCTCTGCACAGATCATCTGGAGAAGAAATAGGCACTAAAGAGACAAAAGATCTAAATGATACCATAAATCACAAAGACTTAACAGACATCTATGGAACTTTCCAATTAAACATCAGCAAATACACTTTTTTTCTCACCCTCCACATTGAATCTTTTCAAGGATTGACCACATCATTGGGCACAAAGCAAACCTCTACAGATTCAAAGGCATAGAAACTAGATCCAGCATCTTCTCCGACCATGATGGAATGAAACTTGAGTTGAATTTCAAGAGAAATACTCAAAATTACTCAAATACGTGGAAACTAAAGAACCTACTCCTGAATGACTCCACAACTGCTGAAGAACTGAAGACTGAAATCAAAAGATTCATGGAAGCCAATGACCATGAGGACAGGAGTTTCCATAATCTTTGGGATGCCGCTTAAGCAGCCATAAGAGGAGAGGAGGAGATTCCTCATGGCTCGTGCGAACTAGATTGAACTTCCAGAATTAGAAAGAAACACACCATCCATCAGTTGACAAGAAATCACCGAAGGACCACGAGAAATATGGGAAAGCCAAAAATAAATAAATAAATAAATAAATAAATAAATAAATAAAACCTCTCCTCCAAGGGAAAAAAATAATTCCTCTTCACCCACAAGCAGTTCAATGGAAATCATGGAAATGTCTGATAAAGAATTTAGAACATTCATAATGGCGAAGCTAACAGAGATGGAAGAGAAGAGACAATGAACTGCTGAAGAGAAAGGAGGAAGAAGTTGAAGAATTCCAGGAGGAGAGGCAATTCTTGCAGGAAATTCCCCTAAAAGAGGAATTACACAGGTCAAAAAAGAATCAGACGGAACTGTTAGAGAGGAAGTCTGTAATACAGGGAGTCAAAAATCTCCCTTGAAAGTATGAAAAGCAGACTAGATCATACAGAGTATACAATCTCAGACGTAGAAGAGAAAATTGCTGGCCTATCAAAATCCACCCCAAAGACTGAGTAAATGGCCCCCAAATTTGAGAAGAATATATGAGAAGTACTAGATACCATCAAACGTCCAAACCTGCGGATAATTGGCATTCCAGAAGGTGAAGAGTCCCATCAGGGCATTGATCATTTCTTTCCTGAGAGATCCTGCAAGAAAACTTTCCGAACCTAGAGAGGCACTCAAAGATCCAGTCCCAAGAAATACAAAGGGTCCCTAATAGAATCAACCCAAGAAGATCTTCTCCAAGACACACTCTAGCCAGGTTGACCAAAACCACTGACAGAGACAAGATACTAAGGTTGGCAAGAGAAAAACATCCAGTTACCTACAAAGGACATCCCATCAGGCTAACGACAGACCTCTCTTTGGAAACAATGCGAGCGAGGAACGGGTGGGAAAATATATCCAAAGTGTTAAGAGAAAAGCAATTTCAGCCAAGAATACTGTACCCGGCAAGACGATCTTTCATGTGGGAAGAAAGGACAAGAACATTCTCAGATAAACAAAACCTGCAAGAATTGACCAGCACCAGACCAGATGTCCAAGAAGTTCTCAAGGGTGTGCTATATCAGGAAAATTAAACACAGACACACAGAAATAAGACTTAAGGGAACCAGCAGTTAGCGTAATGGCTATGTCGCTGGACTCCCACGTAGTCGACCGCGGTTCGCGTCCCGGACCCGGTGGCTTACAACTCAGGCCGGGCGCGTGTGCGTGCACGCCCAAGATCCCGAGAGGCGAATGGAGAAGAAGGGATTGCGGCGTGACCATCCCCCCTGGGGGGTGATTTCTCGCTCCCTGTCTCTCTGTCTTTCTCTGTCTGTCTGGCGAGCGCACGCGCCCTGTAGCGACAGGCCTCTCAAAAAGAAGCAGGCAGACAAACAACAACAAGGAAGAGTTAAAAACCACTAAGAAAGTGGCCTACCTAATCCTAGGGACAAGTCTGGAGTTGAATATTATATCCCAGAATGTAATCAGGAAAATTGAACCAAAACAGAAGATAGAGGACATGAGAGCGATCGGTTCATGCACCTCCCATTTGAACAGAATCCTAACCTGTTTCCTGGCTTGAAGCAAAGTTCCTTAGCGTTTCTTTGATTTAAGTTAAAACCGGTTTTCTTAACAAAACCAAGTGAACTTGCTATTGAAAGTAGTTAGATAATTTAAGAAATTGTGTGATGAATACAATGTGGGTGGGAAAGGAATGGAAGACAATTGTAGACACCAGAGATAGTGTGAGAAGAGGGTGGGAAAGGACAGAGGGTCAGAAAGAGGGGTGAAAAAAAGTCTAGAAACTAGAAATGGAGAGTTTTTGATAATATGCATGATTAAGTCACTGTGCAGTATATTCTGGATGGGAAATGACATTTTGTATGCTGTGATGATGCTTAGGGAAGGAATGTAAGTCAAGGTAGGAAAAAGAACGTTTCAGGAAAAGAAATGTATTCGATGACGGCAGTAAGATATGTAGCCCCAGCTAGGTGCTACTGTATAGGATGTCTACAGTTAGACTTTTGTTCAAGGAGATGTGTATATCAGCTGTGTTTGCTATGAAGCTATTTAGATTGATTAAGATCTGTAGTAATTCAATAAAATGTGGAGGGAAAACAGTATAGAAAGCAAACATAGATACCAGAGACGGTGGGGAAGGAGAGTGGGAAGTGGCAGAGGGTAAGGGAGAGGGAATCAAGGATGGGGGTGGGGGGAGCAAAACATACAGGAAACAAGAAAGGGAAAAGTATTTGTTGACAATAACAGGAACGTTGTTGTGCTTGATTGAGACAGTATACAGTGTACTCTGGGTGGAAAGACAAAGCAGTCATAAGAGGAAAGTTCATAGAAATGAGTGCCGCGGTGGGCAGGTTCGATGGGAGAGGACCTGCCCTCATCTCTAGGGACCTGAGAGGGCTGCCTTGGGGGTGCAGAACCCCCTCCACCTGCCGACCCCCCCTTGGGCGCACAGTAGCCTCCAAAGCGACAGTCATGGAGGAAAGCAGAGTTCCCCCCTCTCTCCTAAAGGAGGGGTGCGCGGGCCCTGCAACTGGGTTGGAGCTTGGCTCTTGGCCTCTCCTGGACAACACATTCCCCTACCCAGTGTAGCTGCTGCTTCCCCTAGCAGGGACAGCACCGTCCCCTACCAGGGACAGCGCCGTCCCCTACCAGGGACAGCGCCCTCACTCCACCCCCCACGCCCCGCCCCCCGCAACCTCAGTCCCCGCCCTGGCGCCTTTCTGTCTGAGTGAGGAGAGGGCTCCCCTTATGGCATTGGGCCGCTGGTTCCCCACAGCACAGCACAGCACAGCACAGCACAGCACAGCACAGCACAGCACAGCGCTGCCCTGGTGCGTGCGTGCTTGCGTGGGCGGATCGCCGGGGAAGTCCGCCAAGGAGAAGCGGCGCCATTCCTCCACCTGCGCTGCCCGAGAGCGTGGCTCCCCGTGTTCCCAGGCGAGGCCCTGGGAGCCCGAGGTGTGTAGCCCCCTCGGTGCGAGTCCCCGGGAAGACAGGGTCGCCTGGGGCGCGCACGGAGCGGCGCGGAACCGGACGGCCAGCCTTGGAGGACGACAAAGGTAGGCGACGGCGACTGCGGTCTCAGTGGGTTCTCTGGGACCTCTGCGGTGGGGCTGGGCTCCTGGGCAGATGGGATGTCGGCCTGGACGGCTTGGCCTGGTAGTCTGGGGACACCCAGGACAGCCATGTGGGTTTGTGGAGTGGGATCCTTGTGCTGCCCCTCCCTGGCTTCCCCTACTCTTAGCATATGGTCTTGCCATGAACACTGGTATCACTGCAAGAGTGCAGGTGACTCTGGCAGATGCTTCAGGAGATGAGAGAGGTAAGAATGGGTGAGCCCGCGCAGGCTGGGAGAGGAAACCTGTAGACACAGACACCTATGAAGAAGGAGTAGAGACTAGGGTGATGATTTCCAGGAGTCTCATCCACGAGACTCAAGTAGGGTGGGGCCTGCCCTGTGTCCCCAAGGTCTGTCCTACCTACCTGTGTAGAAAAGGAGGATTGAGGAGGAGGAGGAGAGGAGTCTAGGCCAGGGTGGACAAAGCCTCTGGTCTCCACATGGATGGGCTGCCCCAGGCTGCCTTTTCTTCCCACCCTCTGCCGCAGGAGGGGCTCTTTGTGTAAATGAGTAGCTTGTGGACGGTCATGGCTCTAGGTGCAGGACCAGGGAGGAGGCAGTGCTGGGTCCACACGCGGAGAGGCCCAGCTGCTGAGCCTGCATCAGTGAGCTCAGGTCCCATGGTCCAGCCTTGGGAGTGTGGGGAGGGCCCAGCTGTGGGCACCTGCTGTGCAGCCAGAGACAAACCCAAAGCACCCCCTGCTGCCTACTCCACAGAGCTCCGTGTCTCGGGGGAAGTCCTGGCAGTAGTTCAGCCTGAGGGCCTGTTCACTGTCAGTCCAGGACACCCACAGGCCATGCCCCTGCTCTGTCACGAGGACACTGATGTTCAGAACTAGCCTTTTCCAGGGAGGACTTGTGAGTTGCCAGGAGGACACTTGGGAAATAGGATGACTGTCCACTCTGAGGAGGCTGCAGGGAGGTGAGAATGCACAAGGCTCAGGAATGAGATCTGAAGCAGCTCCTTGTTCAGGGGCGAGGGCTGAGATGACTGTGTTCAGTGTCTGAGTGAGGTGGGTGCTCCTGCTTGAGACCAAACACAGCAAGCACTGTTTATCGATGAGGGGTGAGTTGTCAGGATGTTTCAATATGCACAAATATTGAGACATCAGAGAGCGTGGGGTGTCAGGGGATAGCAGGCCTGACACTTTTGGATCTCGCATTTTTGGAAGAACCTGTTTCAGGGCACAGGAGTGTGTCTGCATAGGTGTCTCCCAGTTCAGAAGACACGTCCGTTTTTCCTTCCCTCTTATCTATCTTCCTTCCTTTCTTCCTTTGATTTTTTAAAAAACTTTTTCCTGTGCTTTTGATGTTGGATAAAAGAAATCAAAATCCACTGCCGTGAAGCTTTTCCTAATGTTCCACTAAAAGGTCTATCGTTTAGTATTGACATCTCGAATTTGCATGTTGACACCCAGTTTTCTCAACATTAGTTATGAAAAGACCATCCCTCCCATAGTGATTAGTCTTAACTGCCAGGTTGAAAATGATTTGAACATATGGGTTTATTCTGCACTTTCAGTGGACTTTCGGTTTTTTGCCCATATGTACGTCTGGCTGTATGTGAGAACCACTCTTTTTTTTTTTAATTTTTTTATTTTCTATTGTAGCTTTGTAGTGTGATTGGAAATCAGGAATTGTGAGACCTTCCACTTTGTTCTTTTTCTTTTTTTATGAAATAGTTTCAGCTGTTCCGGATCTTTTAATTATTTGAATTCTATGTGAATCCTTAGGGTGTATGTTTGTAATCGGTTGTCGGAAACTCACGATGCAATTTTTGCGCAGGACAACAGAAAAATGTGTCGTAATGTTCCTGTCCTAATATTTGTACCAAATTACATTTTTGGAATGTCAATAGCAATTCCGATGACTCTGTAGATTACTTTGGAATGTACTGACACTTTAACCACATTTTTTGTTTTGTTTTGTTTTGCTTAATATGCATGCACCCATTACAAAGACAGAGAGAGGAAAAGTGAGAAATCACCTACCAGAGCGGATGGCCTTGCTGCAATCCCTTCTCTAGTCTTATCTCAGGATTTGGGGTATGCAGGCCATATGGCCGTCATGGTTTTCAAGCAGCCAGGCCTAAGATTTGAAGCACAGACTCAGCCGTGTGTGATCCATTGTCTTAACCTCCACACTAGCTGCTGGGTCACCGATTTTTATTCTTGCAGTCTGTGAGCATTTGTTTGACACTGAAAGTAGTCTGATTACCCTGGACCACGCCTTCCCCCCACCCCCTGGACAATGCCTCCCCCACCCCTACCCAACCGCAGAGTGCTTTACCCTCCTAGTGGGGGGAGTGGGGGGGGCGGACCCGTACAGCATTGGGCCGATTTCCCGCACAGCGCGAACACAGGGACACCTAATGTGAAGGAGAGACTGTTAGATCCAAAAGGGAAGCTAGACTGCAACAGCCTAATCGTTGGAGACCTCAGCACTCCACTATCCCCTCTGCACAGATCATCTGGAGAAGAAATAGGCACTGAAGAGACAAAAGATCTAAATGATACCATAAATCACAAAGACTTAACAGACATCTATGGAACTTTCCAATTAAACATCAGCAAATACACTTTTTTTCTCACCCCCCACATTGAATCTTTTCAAGGATTGACCACATCATTGGGCACAAAGCAAACCTCTACAGATTCAAAGGCATAGAAACTAGATCCAGCATCTTCTCCGACCATGATGGAATGAAACTTGAGTTGAATTTCAAGAGAAATACTCAAAATTACTCAAATACGTGGAAACTAAAGAACCTACTCCTGAATGACTCCACAACTGCTGAAGAACTGAAGACTGAAATCAAAAGATTCATGGAAGCCAATGACCATGAGGACAGGAGTTTCCATAATCTTTGGGATGCCGCTTAAGCAGCCATAAGAGGAGAGGAGGAGATTCCTCATGGCTCGTGCGAACTAGATTGAACTTCCAGAATTAGAAAGAAACACACCATCCATCAGTTGACAAGAAATCACCGAAGGACCACGAGAAATATGGGAAAGCCAAAAATAAATAAATAAATAAATAAATAAATAAATAAATAAAACCTCTCCTCCAAGGGAAAAAAATAATTCCTCTTCACCCACAAGCAGTTCAATGGAAATCATGGAAATGTCTGATAAAGAATTTAGAACATTCATAATGGCGAAGCTAACAGAGATGGAAGAGAAGAGACAATGAACTGCTGAAGAGAAAGGAGGAAGAAGTTGAAGAATTCCAGGAGGAGAGGCCATTCTTGCAGGAAATTCCCCTAAAAGAGGAATTACACAGGTCAAAAAAGAATCAGACGGAACTGTTAGAGAGGAAGTCTGTAATACAGGGAGTCAAAAATCTCCCTTGAAAGTATGAAAAGCAGACTAGATCATAGAGAGTATACAATCTCAGACGTAGAAGAGAAAATTGCTGACCTATCAAAATCCACCCCAAAGACTGAGTAAATGGCCCCCAAATTTGAGAAGAATATATGAGAAGTACTAGATACCATCAAACGTCCAAACCTGCGGATAATTGGCATTCCAGAAGGTGAAGAGTCCCATCAGGGCATTGATCATTTATTTCATGAGAGATCCTGCAAGAAAACTTTCCGAACCTAGAGAGGCACTCAAAGATCCAGTCCCAAGAAATACAAAGGGTCCCTAATAGAATCAACCCAAGAAGATCTTCTCCAAGACACACTCTAGCCAGGTTGACCAAAACCACTGACAGAGACAAGATACTAAGGTTGGCAAGAGAAAAACATCCAGTTACCTACAAAGGACATCCCATCAGGCTAACGACAGACCTCTCTTTGGAAACAATGTGAGCGAGGAACGGGTGGGAAAATATATCCAAAGTGTTAAGAGAAAAGCAATTTCAGCCAAGAATACTGTACCCGGCAAGACGATCTTTCATGTGGGAAGAAAGGACAAGAACATTCTCAGATAAACAAAACCTGCAAGAATTGACCAGCACCAGAGCAGATGTCCAAGAAGTTCTCAAGGGTGTGCTATATCAGGAAAATTAAACACAGACACACAGAAATAAGACTTAAGGGAACCAGCAGTTAGCGTAATGGCTATGTCGCTGGACTCCCACGTAGTCGACCGCGGTTCGCGTCCCGGACCCGGTGGCTTACAACTCAGGCCGGGCGCGTGTGCGTGCACGCCCAAGATCCCGAGAGGCGAATGGAGAAGAAGGGATTGCGGCGTGACCATCCCCCTGGGGGGTGATTTCTCGCTCCCTGTCTCTATGTCTTTCTCTGTCTGTCTGGCGAGCGCACGCGCCCTGTAGCGACAGGCCTCTCAAAAAGAAGCAGGCAGACAAACAACAACAAGGAAGAGTTAAAAACCACTAAGAAAGTGGCCTACCTAATCCTAGGGACAAGTCTGGAGTTGAATATTATATCCCAGAATGTAATCAGGAAAATTGAACCAAAACAGAAGATAGAGGACATGAGAGCGATCGGTTCATGCACCTCCCATTTGAACAGAATCCTAACCTGTTTCCTGGCTTGAAGCAAAGTTCCTTAGCGTTTCTTTGATTTAAGTTAAAACCGGTTTTCTTAACAAAACCAAGTGAACTTGCTATTGAAAGTAGTTAGATAATTTAAGAAATTGTGTGATGAATACAATGTGGGTGGGAAAGGAATGGAAGACAATTGTAGACACCAGAGATAGTGTGAGAAGAGGGTGGGAAAGGACAGAGGGTCAGAAAGAGGGGTCAAAAAAAGTCTAGGAACTAGAAATGGAGAGTTCTTGATAATATGCATGATTAAGTCACTGTGCAGTATATTCTGGATGGGAAATGACATTTTGTATGCTGTGATGATGCTTAGGGGAGGAATGTAAATCAAGTTAGGAAAAAGAACGTTTCAGGAAAAGAAATGTATTCGATGACGGCAGTAAGATATGTAGCCCCAGCTAGGTGCTACTGTATAGGATGTCTAAAGTCAGACTTTTGTTCAAGGAGATGTGTATATCAGCTGTGTTTGCTATGAAACTATTTAGATTGATTAAGATCTGTAGTAATGCAATAAAATGTGGAGGGAAAACAGTATAGAAAGCAAACATAGATACCAGAGACAGTGGGGAAGGAGAGTGGGAAATGGCAGAGGGTAAGAGAGAGGGAATCAAGGATGTTGGGAAAAAAGCAAAACATACAGGAAACAAGAAAGGGAAAAGTATTTGTTGACAATAACAGGAACGTTGATGTGCTTGATTGAGACAGTATACAGTGTACTCTGGGTGGAAAGACAAAGCAGTCGTAAGAGGAAAGTTCATAGAAATGAGTGCCTCGGTGGGCAGGTTCGATGGGAGAGGACCTGCCCTCATCTCTAGGGACCTGAGAGGGCTGCCTTGGGGGTGCAGAACCCCCTCCACCTGCCGACCCCCCCTTGGGCGCACAGTAGCCTCCAAAGCGACAGTCATGGAGGAAAGCAGAGTTCCCCCCTCTGTCCTAAAGGAGGGGTGCGCGGGCCCTGCAGCTGGGTTGGAGCTTGGCTCTTGGCCTCTCCTGGACAACACATTCCCCTACCCAGTGTAGCTGCTGCTTCCCCTAGCAGGGACAGCACCGTCCCCTACCAGGGACAGCGCCCTCACCCCACCCCCCACGCCCCGCCCCCCGCAACCTCAGTCCCCACCCTGGCGCCTTTCTGTCTGAGTGAGGAGAGGGCTCCCCTTATGGCATTGGGCAGCCGGTTCCCCACAGCACAGCACAGCACAGCACAGCACAGCACAGCACAGCACAGCACAGCGCTGCCCTGGTGCGTGCGTGCTTGCGTGGGCGGATCGCCGGGGAAGTCCGCCAAGGAGAAGCGGCGCCATTCCTCCACCTGCGCTGCCCGAGAGCGTGGCTCCCCGTGTTCCCAGGCGAGGCCCTGGGAGCCCGAGGTGTGTAGCCCCCTCGGTGCGAGTCCCCGGGAAGACAGGGTCGCCTGGGGCGCGCACGGAGCGGCGCGGAACCGGACGGCCAGCCTTGGAGGACGACAAAGGTAGGCGACGGCGACTGCGGTCTCAGTGGGTTCTCTGGGACCTCTGCGGTGGGGCTGGGCTCCTGGGCAGATGGGATGTCGGCCTGGACGGCTTGGCCTGGTAGTCTGGGGACACCCAGGACAGCCATGTGGGTTTGTGGAGTGGGATCCTTGTGCTGCCCCTCCCTGGCTTCCCCTACTCTTAGCATATGGTCTTGCCATGAACACTGGTATCACTGCAAGAGTGCAGGTGACTCTGGCAGATGCTTCAGGAGATGAGAGAGGTAAGAATGGGTGAGCCCGCGCAGGCTGGGAGAGGAAACCTGTAGACACAGACACCTATGAAGAAGGAGTAGAGACTAGGGTGATGATTTCCAGGAGTCTCATCCACGAGACTCAAGTAGGGTGGGGCCTGCCCTGTGTCCCCAAGGTCTGTCCTACCTACCTGTGTAGAAAAGGAGGATTGAGGAGGAGGAGGAGAGGAGTCTAGGCCAGGGTGGACAAAGCCTCTGGTCTCCACATGGATGGGCTGCCCCAGGCTGCCTTTTCTTCCCACCCTCTGCCGCAGGAGGGGCTCTTTGTGTAAATGAGTAGCTTGTGGACGGTCATGGCTCTAGGTGCAGGACCAGGGAGGAGGCAGTGCTGGGTCCACACGCGGAGAGGCCCAGCTGCTGAGCCTGCATCAGTGAGCTCAGGTCCCATGGTCCAGCCTTGGGAGTGTGGGGAGGGCCCAGCTGTGGGCACCTGCTGTGCAGCCAGAGACAAACCCAAAGCACCCCCTGCTGCCTACTCCACAGAGCTCCGTGTCTCGGGGGAAGTCCTGGCAGTAGTTCAGCCTGAGGGCCTGTTCACTGTCAGTCCAGGACACCCACGGGCCATGCCCCTGCTCTGTCACGAGGACACTGATGTTCAGAACTAGCCTTTTCCAGGGAGGACTTGTGAGTTGCCAGGAGGACACTTGGGAAATAGGATGACTGTCCACTCTGAGGAGGCTGCAGGGAGGTGAGAATGCACAAGGCTCAGGAATGAGATCTGAAGCAGCTCCTTGTTCAGGGGCGAGGGCTGAGATGACTGTGTTCAGTGTCTGAGTGAGGTGGGTGCTCCTGCTTGAGACCAAACACAGCAAGCACTGTTTATCCATGAGGGGTGAGTTGTCAGGATGTTTCAATATGCACAAATATTGAGACATCAGAGAGCGTGGGGTGTCAGGGGATAGCAGGCCTGACACTTTTGGATCTCGCATTTTTGGAAGAACCTGTTTCAGGGCACAGGAGTGTGTCTGCATAGGTGTCTCCCAGTTCAGAAGACACGTCCGTTTTTCCTTCCCTCTTATCTATCTTCCTTCCTTTCTTCCTTTGATTTTTTTAAAAACTTTTTCCTGTGCTTTTGATGTTGGATAAAAGAAATCAAAATCCACTGCCGTGAAGCTTTTCCTAACGTTCCACTAAAAGGTCTATCGTTTAGTATTGACATCTCGAATTTGCATGTTGACACCCAGTTTTCTCAACATTAGTTATGAAAAGACCATCCCTCCCAAAGTGATTAGTCTTAACTGCCAGGTTGAAAATGATT
>AAPY01838949.1:0-61983 GCA_000181375.1 Tupaia belangeri | reverse complement strand
ACACAGTGACTTCTCCCAAGCAACTAAGCATCATACTCAATGGAATTTATGTTGGTGTATTCCAGGCCAACATTAGCAATCTTGTCGAGGTAACCATACTTAGAGCTGGAGAAGATGTATGTGAAAAGGCTTCCACAAGTGTAAAATAAGAACAGTAATATTTGTGTATAAAGTGCACTTAGAAACAACAGTAGAAAGATTTTTGCACAGTGAATTATTTCAAGACATTAAATGTCATATAATGTGTTCCAAGCCAAACTCAGCAATCTTGCAATGTGAATCACATAGAATTTCAAAATATATGTGAACATGCTTGCAAAGCCATCATTAAGCATTTTTTATTTTATCATTATTATTTATACATTCAGTAAATCATTTAGATTGTAAAGAGATTTTACCATCAAACACATCTTGGTCCAGTCAAGAATACTGTAAACATCCTCATCAACAGGGAGTAGCAATTAGCGTAAGGGCTATGTCGCTGGACTCTCATGTAGTCGACCGCGGTTCAAGTCCCAGAACCGGTGGCTTAAACTCACGCCAGGCACATGTGCGTGCATTCCCTAGATCCTGAGAGGAGAATGGAGGAAAAGGGATTGAGGCGTGGCCATCCCCTCTGGGGGGTGATTTCTCGCTCTCTGTCTCTCTCTGCTTTTCTGGCGAACACATGTGCCCAATAAGGAAAAAACCTCTCCAAAAAAAAGAAAGAAAAAATCCTCATCAACAGATAACAAACCATATCTGTGACCCACAAATATCTTTTTATTTTATGTATTTATTTATTTCAGGTTATTTTATCCATTTAGTCACATTATTTAACTTGCAAAGTGAATATTCCAGCATGTGTCCATTTCTCCCCAATCCAGCTGATAATACTATAAAGTTATCTTCAACAGATAATACCCCCTTTCTTTGTAAAGCATTTTAGTTTTCACGTATAAGGTACACTTGGAAAAGAAATAACAGAATGCCCTTCACGCAGTTACTCTACAAAACTCCTGGCGTGACAATTGAATACAGTAAAGTGGCAGGATAGAAAATCAACAGACAAGACCCATAGTATTTCTATACACTAACAGTGAACAGACTGAGGTAGAATTGAAAAAAAGCAATTTACTTTACAAGAGCCACAAAAAAAAAAAAAATACATATATAGGAATAAAACTAGCCAAAGAAGTCAGAGACCTGTATGAGGAAAGCAATGAAAAACTTAAAATAGTCATTGAAAATGACATAAATGACATAAAAAAGTGGAAACACATCCCATGTGCCTGCCTTGGAAGAATTAATATAAACAAAATATCAATCCTACCCAAATTAGTCTAAAAATTCAATGCCATCCCAATGACGTGCCTGACCACAGTTCGAGTCCCAGACCTGGTGATTTGAAAATCATACTGGCCAAAAAAAAAAAGGGACCAGCAGTTAGCTGGTAATGGTTATGTCGCTGGACTCCCACATAGTCGTCCACGGTTCGAGTCCCAGACCCAGTGGCGTAAACTCATGCCGGGCACGTGTGCGTGCATGCCCAAGATCCCAAAAGAGAATGGAGGAGAAGGGATTGTGGCGTGGTCATCCCCTCTGGGGGGTGATTTCTCGCTTTCTGTCTCTCTCTGTCTGTCTGGCGAGCGCATGCGCCCTATAGCAAAAACCTCTCCAATAAAAAGGGAAAAAAATCATACTGGGCACATGTGAGCACATGCCCCATACTACATGAGGAGAATGGAGAAGGGACCTCAGCATGGCCATCCCTCTGGGGGTAATTTTTCACTTTTCCTCTCACTGTCTGTGTCTCTCTCTGGTGAGTGCATACATCCTATGGCAGAAACCTAAAAAACAAGCAAACAAAAATGTAGGGAGAGGCCAGATCTGACCTTTGAATACTAGCAGAGACATAGTTCTTACGCTGACCCTGCAGGGCTAGCAGAAGCTTCAAGGACAGGATCCTGCTTTTCTTCTGTCAACACTCCAGAGTGGTGTTGACTAAAGGAAACTCTGTATCAGTCCGAGAAGGCCCAGGGATAGAAGAGGAAGCTTGTATAAAACCTTAAGATGCCAGGTGGTCCACCTCTTCAGCTGATAACATCAGAAATAACTGCCTTTGCATTCTAGGCTCCTCTCCTCTTTTTGCCCTATGAACCAATAAACTCCAAAACAGCTTGGGGCCAAGGCTGCCTCCACCAGAGGAGTCTGGCCCACCCAACCCCCACTGTTTTCTCCTCGTGTGTCTGTTTCTTTCCAATCCACCTTCACTCCCCCTCAGGTTCACGTTTCCCTGCGCAGGTCCTGGCAAAGGTGGCGCCTGAACGTGGGGGTTTAAGGATGAGAGAGCTACGAAGAATCAGGTGAGTGAAGTCCAGCCAGAAGTAATAGAGTAAGGTCAGGAACTCATAGTAAAGTGAGGAACGAATAGAGTAAGGTCAGGAGTGACTTAGAGTCGGGTGTAGAGATGGGAACAGAATTGTCTGAAGAGAGAGATGTATGCCCAAATGTTGTTTTAAGTATTAAAAGCTGGGGACAGGGACCAGCACAAGGTATAATGCTTACATCGCTGGACTCCTACAGAGTCGATCATGATATGAATCCCAGACCCATGGGCTTAAAACTCACGCTGGATACAGGTGCGTACATACCCAAAATCCCAAGAGAAGAATGGAGGAGAAGGGATTGCGGTATGACCACTCCCCAGGGAGTGATTTCTCACTTTCTGTATCTCTGTCTCTCTGTGCTCTCTGCAGCAAGAGTACATGCATTATAGCAAAAATCTCTCTCTAAAAAAGACGCAAAACAGAAAACTAGGGATGGTAAGTCAGTCTTAAACAATTACATCAATTCCTGGACTTTGTGCAAGAAAAATGCCCCTGGTTCCTGGTACAGGAAACAATAAATGAGACCTAGAATGAGGCCATAAAAAGGAAAAATTAAATCAAGGAGCAGTGATGAAAGCTGTTATTTGCCTGTGTGTATGTGTGTGTATACATACATGTTATATCTTATATATTACATGTCTTTGTGATCAAACGCCTAAAGGAATTCCATTCCACTTATTATATAAAAAGAGTGCTCCTGCCAGACGCCTACTGGTGTCGCTGGCCTGGCAGTGGCGGCTCTCTGGACTCCAGCCCGCAGTTCCCGTGAGGGCAAGCCCAGGCAAGAAAGGGCCAGACGTGGGAGAGGGTGAGGAAGCCACTGACTGCGGGATAAAGGGAGGCTGCATGTGACAGAGCGCTCCACTAAGTGAGGGCAGCAGGTGCAGCAGCCTGGTCCAGACCCTGCTGTCTCAGCGCCAGCGACAGGAGGGTGAGGAGGAGCCAGAGCCCGGTTGGGTTCCTGCAGCCCTTCTCTCCCTCAGCGCCTGGCTGCCACCTCCACCATGCAGTCCCAGGAACACGCTCCCAGCTCTGCAGCCTCTCCAGTCCGCACGGTGGGAGGTGGCCCAGGAGGATATCCAAGCCCTGGGTTTCTGGTTTTTCACGGCCTGGAGGAGTTGAAGGACACGGCCCATTCTGCAGCCCTGCTGGCACAGCGCAAGTCCTTCTGGGACGCGCGCCTGCTCCGTGATGTGCCCGTGGAGGTGGTGACCCAGGCAGTGGGCCTGGCACGGGTCACCTGTTTCCCTGCGACCACAACGTGCTGGCGGCGCGTGTCCCAGTTTCAAGCGCCTGTTCACGGGCGGCATGTGCGAGAGTCACCAGGTGAGCGTGACCATGCACGAGGTGGACGCAGAGTCCTCCGAGGTCTTGGTCACTACTGTATGTGGGTCACGTGTGCCTGAGTGACAGTACACAGCCTCGGACATCCTGCAGCTGGAGTACGTGCGGGAAACCTGTGCCGCCTCCTCTTTTTTTTTTTTTTGGGAGAGGTTTTTGCTCTAGGGCACAGTGCACTCTCCAGACAGACAGAGAGACAGAAAGTGAGAAATCACCCCCTTGGGGGAATGGCCACGCCGCAATCCCTTCTCCATTCTCCTCTCGGGATCTTGGGCTCGCACACACACATGTGCCCAGCATGAGTTTAAGCCACTGGTTCCAGGACTCGAACCGTGGTCGATTACGTGGGAGTCCAGCGAAATAGCCATTACGCTAACTGCTGGTCCCCTGTGCTTCCTTCTTAGCCCGCCGTCTGCACCTGGCCAACTGCACCGCCATCCTCAAGTTTGCCAATGCCTTTGACCACCACAAGCTGCGGTGTCAAACCCACTCCTTCGTAGCTCACTACTTCAGGCAGCTCAGCCGGATGGGCTCCATGAGGGAGGAGACCCCGGCTCAGTTGCAGGCCATCCTGCGCCTGGATAGTCTGGGCATAGAGAGTGAGCAGACGGTGTGCCTCGTGGCTGTGCAGTGGCTGGAGGCACCCAGAGAGAGGTCCCGGTGCTGCTGAAGTGTTCAAGTGTGTTCGCTGGATGCGCTTCACTGGAGAAGATCAGGACGACCCGGATGGGCTGCTGACCAAGCCCGTCATGAAGAAGGACTGCCTGGACATTATTGAAGGGGCCCTGCAGATGCACTGTGGCGACAGGTTGTACAGTCTCCGGTGCCAAAGCCAAAGAGCAGCAGCAGCTCTGCTGTTTCTGCAGCAGAAAACCCACCCCAGAGCTTGAGTGTGCCTGCCAAGGAGAGGGGGGTATTCTTCAGACCTCCCAGAGATCCTTTTCTCTGCCGTGACCCGTACTCAGGGGCCATTTTTACGATGCCATCACCTTTGACCGTTTGGCCCACACTAAGACTGTCACCTCTTCAGCTGTCTGTGTCTCTCCAGACCGTGACATCTCTCTAGCTGCCCAGCCCAGGAAAGACCTCTGGGTGTGTAAGCCTGCTCAGAAGAGTTGGCAGAAACTTCCAGACTGTTTGCTGTGTCGAGAGGGATGTGGCCTCCCTCAATGGCTGCATTTAGATTTTGGGTGGGCGAGCCCCTGCTACTGGAGTTAAATGGAAGGAAGTGGAATGCTACGGTGCTCAGAGAAACCAGTGGGCACTCGTGGCTCCTGTACCTCACTCCTTGTATTCCTTTGAACCAGTCGTGGTTCAGAACTATCTTTTTTTTTTTTTTTTTTGGAGAGGTTTTTGGCATAGGGTGCATGCACTCACCAGACAGACAGAGAGAGACATGGAGACAGAAAGCGAGAAATCACTCCCCAGGGGGGATGGCCATGCCGCAATCCATTCTCCTTCATTGTCCTCTCGGGATCTTGGGCATGCACGCACATGCACCCGGCGTGCGTTTTAAGCCACCAGGTCTGGGATGCGAACCATGGTCGACTACGTGGGAGTTCAGCGACATAGCCATTACGCTAACTGCTGGTTCCCAAGGTTCTTTATGAATATTTTGAAACACCAAGTGGTTTCTACTACGATGGAATGTATCTTGAAAGATATCCTTTCTTTTTTCTAAAAAAAATTTACCAGGATTGCAGGTTTTGTTTAGAAAGGATAATATTTTGAAATAGTGTAATGTTAGAAAATTTAGACAGTCCACTGAATCAACGTATTTAATAATTGACTTTTATGTTAAATGTCCCAAATTAAAATATGCAAAAATGGACTATATAGTTGAATAGAATGCTTGGGTTTTTTCATTGTTCAGATAATCTTTGCATCAGTGGATTGTCTTGATGAGTTAATATGTTTCTACTTTGATTATCCTAATTTAGTCTCCTGTTAATTTTTATATTCTTCCACAGGAATTTAACTTTTTCATTTGTATAATAGGTAACTGGATTAGGAATTATTGGTAGGGTTTTGAAGGTGAATTTTTTTTTCTTCAAAATAATGATAGTAGTAGATTTCCAAAATGTTTGATTAGTTTTTAGTATTCTAAGTTAAGTATTGTTTATTACAGTTTAGTTTGGCATTCTTCTGTAAAGAAAAAATTGGATATATAAATTAAGGTTACTGAATAGTGATTTCAGTTTGGTAATATGCAGCATGGCCTTAGAATCTTTCAAAAAGCAAAAAAAGGGACCAGCAGTTAGCGTAATGGCTATGTCGCTGGACTCCCATGTAGTCGACCGTGTTTTGCATCCTGGACCCGGTGGCTTAAACTCACGCCGGGTGCATGTGCGTGCGTGCCCAAGATCCCAAGAGGAGAATGGAGGAGAAGGGATTGCGGCATGGCCATCTCCTTCTGGGGGTTGATTTCTCACTTTCTATCTCTCTGTGTGTTTCTGTCTGTCTGGCAAGCGCATGCACCCTTATAGCAAAAACCTTTCCCCCCCAAAAAAATCTGGATTCTACCCTTTCAAAAGAAATTTAGGTTTCATTTTGGAATATAATGTATGTATTTGCCAAATATGACCAAATTTTTATCTAAAAATATCTATTTTAGTAGTATCACTAATTATTTAAAAGCCCTTCTAAACCAAAAAACAGAGGAAGAAAGAAATAATTTGCTTCATAAATTGTTTTTTTAATAAAAACTATACCTGATACATGCTTCATTGATCAGAGGGACAATCCTTTTTTCACTGGACATATAATTGGGTAATATGTAAATTTTTGTCCATTGATCATGCCTTGTCTTAAAAATGTTTATTTGCTTCCTTAAAATATTTTGGTTGTAATATTTTGGTGTTTGTCTTAGAGAATTCTTCAGCAACGAGTGATTTATTGTTTACCATTTTTTGAAGTAATGCTGGTTTAAATAGTATGTATAAGCTAAAAACAATATTTTATTGAGGTCAGTATTTACCATGTTTATTAACTATCAAATCAAGTCTAAGTTTGTGTAGAACTGTTGTGTGTAGCACTGAAATATTCTGTCAGTTTTGTAAGTCACTGTAAATGTTCTTGATTATCAGCTGGAAGGTATTTTTGTTTAAAAAGTTGATGATTAAAGAGCATAAGTGGAAGTCACTGTAAATGTTGTTGATTATCAGCTGGAAGGTATTTTTGTATTAAAAGCTGACAATGAAAGAACATACGTGGATTATGGCTTTTGGGGCCGATAGTGAAAGTATGCTTTCTCTAAAATATTTCCCCGAACAGTGGTACACATGGTTATTTTACTGTGATATTTGTCTATGTTCTATGTTTCTCTGTCAACCATGTTCCTATCTTTGTTTTTGCCACCATATGTAAGGGAAATGCCAGAGACAGAAGCTAAATGGCCCAAAACTGACCTTGTTAAATACAAGATAACATAGGTGCTTATTTTTGAACATTTAATAATACATTCAGTTGTCCCGATATAGAGACATGATAAATGGTGTACCTGTACATATACAGATATTTATGGTGTATAAATTTTCCCGTACCCATTTGGAATCATCTTCCTGAATCTTTGTTCAATCACATGCTAATTTCTTTTCTACATTTATTTATTCTCTAGTGACAGAACGCTAACATTTCTTACACTGTGGCAGTGGAACAGAGAAATCTGGTTCAGGAGAGGGAACACAATTTTTCAGTGAAAACAAAAAAAGACAAAAGGATAGAAAATCAAAAGCCCACAAATAATGTTTTCTTTCTGCTGTTTGAAGAGTCTGCAAGACATTCCTGTTTACCATCATTTCTAGTGAAACAGGATGCCTGTCCTGGCAGTGTTTGTTGCTTCAAGAGGGTAAACATGCTTAGTGGCCTGTTCAATGTGCTATCTTGGATGTTTTAAGTAGTTCTCTTAACTTAGCTATTTCTTGGTAATATTACTGTTGGCCAACTGTTTTCTTCACTGTTAACTCCTGGTTGATAGCTTTTTGTTTGTAAAATTGAAAGATGACAGGGCTTACTCAACCAGATTATCCATCTGCAGAATTAAGGTATGCAACTGATTTACAAAAGGCAAGTTGTCCAATTTGTAATTTTCAACCTTTGAGTTAAAGCCCAGGCTAAATAATAGTGATAACTCAGATTACAGTGAAGTTTTCTTGAGGAAAGATTTTGGTTTTGTGAAATAACTGTGAATTAGGCAGTAAATGTTACCTATTATTTTATAGATAAGTGATTTGTATGTGGTTCATTAAATAAAACTGGTTCTAGAATCCAGAAAAAAAAAAGAGTGCTTGTACTAAATATTTTAAATGTTTTCAAGTTCACACAACTTAAAATCTCTGACAAGCCACCTTCAATTATGGTTAATAATAATAATAATAATAATAATAAAAAGCAAAGGTGTGGGAACCAGCAGTTAGCGTAATGGCTATGTCGCTGGACTCCCACGTAGTCGACTGCGGTTCGCACCCCAGACCTGGAGGTTTAAAACTCACACCGGACGCGTGTGCGTGCGTGACCAAGATCCCGAGAGGAGAATGGAGGAGAAGGGATTGCGGCGTGACCATCCCCTCTGGGGGGTGATTTCTCACTTTCTGTGTCTATGCCTCTCTCTGTCTGGTGAGCGCACATGCCCTATAGCGAAAATCTCTCCAAATAAATAAATTAATTAATAAATTTTAAAAAAAAAGAGTCTACTCTGAAGTTCCTTATAAAAGTTTCCAGCAGGGTCCAGCAGATTGCATAACGGTTATATCATTGGACTCCCAGATAGTCAACTGCAGTTTGAGTCCCTGACCCAATAGCTTGTGCCAGGCATATCTACGTGTATGCCCAAGATCCCAAGGGGAGAATGGAGGAGAAGGAATTGTGGTGTGGCTATCCCCCCAAGGGGTGATCTGTCACTTTCTGTCTCTCTGGTGAACACTTGTGCCCTACAGCAAAATCTCTGTCCAAAAAAAAAATTCCATCCAAGTCAACTAAATCAATCAGGACTTTTATGGAGCTTTGTGCAAATAACAGACCAAATTAAGACTAAATTTATTATTTTGGCAAATAAGTTTATGCTTTTCTTTGGTAAAAGGAGGAATGGACATAGCAAAAGTATTTCAGAAGAAAATGACAATGCACTTATTACCAGATTTTAGTTTTGTCTATATCAATATTTTGACTTTTTAGCATCTACCTACTGTTTGAACAGAATCTTAATCTTTTTCCTGGCTTTAAATCTTAAACAAATTTTTTAAACGTTTTTTGATTTTCATTTATTAAAGCTAAAACTGATTTTTGACATTAAAAATATATCTAAAAATACCTATTTAATGATCATAGTAAGCTACATACCCTCAGCTAAGTGCTACTTTATAGAACGTTCATGCTACTCACCGAGTTTTATGTCGAAAGTCAGACATGTGTTCAGAGGTCCATATATATCAGTTGCACTTGCTATTGAAAGTATTTAGATTAATTAATAGCTTTGTGAATCAATAAATGTGAAAAAAGGGCATGGAAAGCAACTGTAGATACCAGAGACGGTGTGGGAGGAGTGTGGGAAATGGCAGAGAGTGAGAGGGAAGGAACCAAGGGCTAAGAAAGAAGCAAGACATACAAGAAACAAGAAATGGAAGATTATTCGATGATAATAACATGAAAACATGTATGGTAAGTTCCTTGATTGAGCCAATATACAGTGTATTCTCGATGGGAAAACTCATTTTCATATGCTATAGTGATGTACAGTATGTAAATGTGCAATAAATACATTTTTTAAAAGACCCTCATACCAGGCGCACATGTGTGTATACCCAAAACTTCAAGAGGATAATGGAGAAGGGATTGTGGCATAGCTGTACCTCCCCAGGAACTTATTTTTCACTTATTTCCTGTGTCTCTCTGTCTCTCCAATGAGCACATAAGCCTCATATCAAAAATTTCACTTAAAAAAAATCATACTGGGCATGTATGTGCCCAGAATCCCAAAAGGAGACTGAGTGACATAGTAATCTCCCCTGGGGGCAATTTCTCACATTCCCCTTACCTCTCCACCAGTCTTTCAGTGGTAGACACACACACATACACACTGTAGCAAAACATAAATAAGCAATTGTGTGTGTGTGTGTGTGTGTGTGTGTGTGTGTGTGTGTGTGTGTTTGAGTAGAGGGTTACTCAGATCACGGTTGGAGACTCAAGGTCCAGGAAGCATCTTTTAGCAAGGTTACAGCATGGTGGTGGGCAGGCTCTTAAGCAGTGGATGTCCATATGCTTCTCCATGTTCTGTTCTCTATCCAGATGGGCTTGGCATGCCCCATTCTCTCTCCTTGTAGACACAACAGAAGTCAGCCACAAGGGCTCCACGCTAATGACTATATCTCACCCAGTGCAACACTTTGGAACACCAGGAGGGGATTAAGCAATGTACCATTATCTGAACGATACCAAGCAGTTAAGGTAATGATAGAAAATAATTATGGAAGCATAAGTAAAAATCTATGCTCTCAGATGTTTCATACCATAACATTATCTGAATGTTCTTAGTTGCCAAGTGTATTTTTTCCATAAGTATAGCACGATCTTCTCCAAGACACATTTTAAGCAGATTGACCAAAACCACAGACAAAGACTAAGACTGGCAAGAGGAAAATGTCAAGTTACCTACAAAGGATATCCCATCAGGCTAACAGCGGCCCTCTTATCAGAAACACTGTGAGCAAGGAAAGAATGGGAAAATATATCCAAAGTGTTGACTGAAAAACAATTTTAACCAAGAATGCTATACCTGGAAAGATTATCGTTCACATAGTAAGAGAAGAGAAAAACATTCTCAGATAAAGAAAACCTGAAAGAATTTGCCAATACCAGACTACTTCTCCAAGAAGTTCTGAAGGAAGCACTATCCCAGGAAAACTAAAATCAGGCAGACAGAAATAAGAGTTCAAAACCAACTAAGAATATGGCCAGCTTAATGTTAGGGACAAGTCCAGAGTTAGATGTTATCTTCCAGAATTGAAATGGAAAGATCAGACCACAACAGAAGATAAATTAAGTACATGAGACTGAACTGGTGAAATAGAATTACATGACATTTCACTAAAACGTCACTCATCTTCTATGCCTTGTTTTCCAGGGTTAAGGATTTTTGTCTTCTCTTGAGTGGTCAACGGGTCCAAGTTCTCTTACCCGTTTTTGATTTTGACTTATTAAAGCTAAAACTGCCTTTTTATACATATTTTTATTATGATTCATACCTTAAATTGCTATACAACATTTAGATTGTGAAGAGACTTTACCCAGCATGAGATACACCTCCGTCCAGCCCAGTTGAGACCACCATACACATCCTTGTCGACAGATGATAAACCTTATCTGTGTTCCATAAGTGTCTTACCTCTCCATTTCCCCCCAAATTTCCTACACTCTCCCCTCTCACACTCTTTCCACTTTGTCTCTAGTGTCCAGTACAATTTTTAATACTTTATGTTTACCAGTCTTTCAGTCTCTACCATACACTGCAGACAGTCGGTATATGTTAAGTGGAGACATGCAATGTCTCTCTTTCATAGCCTGACTTGCTTCACTCAGCCACAAATCTTTCATATGCGTCCCCTTTTTAACAAATTCTAAGGCCTTGTTGTTTTTTATGGCTGAAGAGGGGTCCACGGGACCTGCAGCGGAGGTCGAGGTTCGCTGTTCTCCTGTTCTGGACAGCGCCTTCCTCTACCCTGACAGCTCTCCCCTACCCTGACAGCTCTTCCCTACCCTGACAGCTCCTCCCCTACCCTGACAGCTCTCCCCTACCCTGACAGCTCTTCCCCTACCCTGGACAGCGCCTCCCCCCTCCCTGACAGCTCCTTCCCCTCCCAGTGAGGGGGGGTCCAGGCCTACCTTGCCCACAGCGCTGCGTGCGTGCGTGCCTGCGAGGGCGGTTCCGAGCACTTCCGGAGAGGGGCGCCATTCGACCTGCGCTGCCCGAGAGCGCGGCTCCCCGAGAGCCTGGCTCCCCGTGTTCCCAGGCGAGGCCCTGGAGCCCGCGGTGTAGCCCCCTCGGCGCGTGTCCCTGGGAGACAGGGTCGCGTGTGGCTCCCAGGGACGAATGGACGTGGAGGACGAGGACGGCAGGGACGGCGTCTGCGGCGTCGGTGAGTCCTCAGGGGCCTTGCGGTGTGGCCGGGCGGTGGGAAGTTCAGGTTCAGCCCAGAAGGTCTTGGCCTGGAAGTCCGGGGACCAGGGGACCGCCCAGGTGGGTGCGTGGCGGAGGTCCCTGTGCCCTCCCCGGGGTGCCCCGTCTCCCCGCTGCTCCCGCGCGTTACCTCCCCCTCCGCGGGTCCCCAAGCCCCTCCCCGCCCCCGACGACCCCTGTCCCCAGCAGCGCCGACCACCTCCCCGACCGACCCTGCCTCGCACGCGGTGGTCACGGGTGTCCGCGGCCGGTGGGGACCTGGTGGGGTCTAAGGCGCGGTAGCCTCTCCCAACCCCGAGGAGCGGTGGGCGCGGGACGACGTTCCCGGAGGGGGTGCCAGCCCTGGCGGGGTGCGCGGTCCTGGCCCGGGCGTGCCCGAGGCCTCCAGACCAGTCCAGTGGCTGTGCCCGGGACCCCTTCGTACTTTCCGGAGAAAGTGTGATCCGTGAACGGCCCCCCAGGCCCTGGCGCAGCCCAGGGCCCTCCTGCTGCTGCCTTTGGGCGCTTCGCCCTCGCTGGCCTCCGACCTTCTTGTCGCCGTGCTTTTCGCAAGGCCGGGTGCAGTCGTCCTGGGGCCACGCTGGCTCTCCAGGGTCCAGTCGTCCACCAGGCATGGAGGTGTCTGGTTCAGGGGCAGGGTCAACCCTCCCTGGCCACCACCACCAGGTGGCATCGCAGGTCCCCACCTAGGTGAGCTCCTGAGTCCTGGGACTTCCTTTCACCAGCTGCTGGTCAGGCCCGCCTTTGGTTGCGCTGAGCCTCCTTAACAGGGACAGTCAGATTGGACCTTGGCCATTCCTGGCCCTTTGCAGTCCAGAGGCGCTTCAGGCCTTCCTCCGGCCGGGCAGGATTCCCCGGCCCCAGGGTCCAGATCTGCTTGTCCAGGGCTCTGTGTGGTCAGTGGAGGTTGGTGTGAGGGGGGCATATGTGCTCCCTCAGAGCTGCTGCTCAGCACTGCACGTGCTCCATTCTTCCCCCACAGGCCCAGGGTGGGTGGAGTAGTCGACCAGAGTTCGAGGCCCAGACCCTGTGGCTTAAAACTCACAGCCAGCGTGTGTGAGTGCCCAAAGTCTCTGAGAAGGGATTGCGGCATGGCCAACCCCCACTCCCACCTCCACTTTATCAGTAAGAAACAGAGAGAGAGAAAAATGAGAAAGCAAACTGCCAGTCCAGGACTCGAACCAGAGTTGACCCTGTGGGAGTCCAGCAATCCAACCGCTATGCCACCTGCTGGCCCCAGACCATGTGATTTTAACACACTACTATTCAAACTTGGGTGACTTTGTTCTCCATTGGGATATTCCACAATGTCTGGAGATTTTTTTTTGAGGTGGGTTGGGTTTGAGCATTGGGGTGCTACAGTTATCCAATTTGTGGGACCCAAGGATGCCTCTTGACATCCTGCAGTGCACGGACTGACGATCTCACAAAGAATGACCTGACCCTGTTTTAAACTATATGTCCTCCATGAAGTGATTGGCAAGGTGTATTACAAATGGAGTCAGAATAGTTTAGTCTGGCTCCATCACCTCCCATCTTACCATGTTTGAAAGCCACAGAGTAAATATCTTATGGGTTATTTTTTTAAAAGAATTATTTACTGAATTTCATTTATTCATTTTATTTTAATTTGATGAGAGAGGGGAATGAGAAGGAGAGAAAGTAAGAGAGCAAGCCATCAGGTCCAGGACTCAAACTGAGGTCAGCCATGTGGTGTCGAGTGCCTTAACCACTATGCCACCTGCTGGTTCCAATATCTTATATATTTGATTATGGTGCACTTGTGTGCTTGCTCGGTAAGTATGGCTGTGCTGTTTTACACTATTGAGTGTTAGGCACTTGTGCATGTGGGACAGTTTGGTTTTGGTGGTGAGCTGCTATTGTCTACAGCCCATTGAGGGAAAGGAGCTAGTACTGTTCTACGTAGCCTTGTTTTGGCCTGCTGAGCCCTGATGGCCTTGGCTCCGCTCAGCTCAGCTCCATGTGCTGTGACTCCAAGAGGGAGGAAAGTGCTCTGTGAGCATTCACCCTGAGTGTTACAGGCTCCAAGAGGGAGGAAGCATTTGTGAGCACAGCTGAGGGCTCTGTGAGCCCACTAAGAACTCTGTGAGCTCCCACTAACAGCAGACAGACTACCTGACACCAGAGCCTTGTGTCTTTTTCCAACTCCCTACATTTGTTCGACCCACCCTTTTGAGCAGGAAAAAAAAGTTAAAAACCAGCAAGGATTTTGTCCCATGTCCCCATCTGCCTATGTCACTGTTGAAGCAGTGCTGTGCCCGATCATACAGTAATAGTTGGCCTCAGCCTCAGGCTACAGCCCAGAGATGTGCAGAACACCAACTCTGGTCGAGGTGTCTTCAAATCCAGAGAAGTAGCTGGGGATCTCGGAGCCCTGGTGCTTTCTGGACTCTGAGTAATGTCACAGGGATAGCGGGGAGGGCTCCCTGGCTTCTGCTGCTATCAGTATATGGTCTTGCTACCAACACTGGTGTCACTCCAAGAGTGCAGGTGAGTCTGACAGGTGCTTCAGGAGTTGAGAGAAGGAGGGTGGGTGAGTCAGCACAGGCTGGGAGAGGGATCCTGTAGATACAGACACACATTAATAAGGAGTAGAGACTAGGGTGATGATTTTAAGGAGTCTAATCCATGAAACTGAAGTAGGCTGTGGCCTGTCCTGTGTCCCCAAGGTCTGTCCTACCTGTGCAGTGAGAGAGGAGGATGAAGGAGGAGAGGAGTCTAGGCCAGGGTGGTCGTAGCCTCTGGACTCCACAAGGTTGGGCTGCCCCAGGCTGCCTTTTCTTCCCACCCTCTGCCACAAGAGGGGCTATTTGTGCAAATGTGTAGCTTGTGGATGGCCATGGCTATATGTGCAGGACCAGGGAGGAAGCAGTGCTGGGACCACACTCAGAGAAGCCCATGAGAGGCCCAGCTGGTGAGCCGGCATATTCAGAGACATTAGAGAGTGTGGCTTGTCAGGGGATGGCAGGACTGTCACATTTCGGTCCCATATTTTCTGATGAACTTTTTGTCAGGTCACATATGTGTGTCTACATAAGTGTTTCCTACTCCAGAAGGTTCATCTTTTCTTCCTTCCCTCTTATCTATCTTCCTTCCTTCCTTTCTTCTTTTTTTTCCCTTCTTCCTTTTTTTTTCATCAAAGTTAGATAAAAGAAAGCTTTTCAAAATCCACTATTGTGAAGCTTTCTCCTAATGTTCCACTAAGAGGTCTATAGTTTAGTTTTAAATTTGCATGTTCACACCCAGTTTACTTAGCATTATGTTGAGTAAACCATTATTTTAAAAATAATGTCCACCATTCCATAGTGAATGGTCTTAGCTGCCAGAGTGAAAAATATTTGGCCAAAGGGGCTTATTCCTGGGCTCTCAGTTCCATTGCCTATATGTACATCTGTTTGAATGTCAGAACCACTCTGTTTTCACTATTGTAGCTTTGTAGTATGATTTGAAATCAGGAATTGTGAGACCTTCCAATTTTTTTTATGTAAAATAATTTTAGCTGTTCAGGATATTTAGTTATTTGAATTCTATATGAATTTTAGGGTATATATTTCTAATTGCTTGTCAGGGAAGTCATGATGCTTTTTTGTGTAGAAAAACAAAAAAATGTGTCATAATGTTTCTGTTCTAATATTTGTACCAGATAACATTGTTGGAATGTTAATGGCAATTTCAATGAATCTGTAGGTTACTTTGGAAAATACTGACATTTTAGCCATACTTTTTTTTTCAGTTTTGTTTAAGATGCATGCACCCATTTCAGAGACAGAGAGGAGAAATGTGAGAAATCACCTAGCAGAGGAGATGGCCTTGTTGTAATCCCTTCTCTAGTCTTATCTCAGGATCTGGGGCATGCATGCCATATGCCCAGCATGATTTTCAAACTGGCAGGCCTAAGATTTTAACCACAGACTCAGTCATGTGGTATCCCTTGTCTTAAACATAGTTTTCTTTTTTGGAGAGGGTTTTGCTATACGGTGCTTGTGCTCTCCAGAAAGACAGAGAGAGAGAGACAGAGAGATAGAGAGTGAGAAATCTCCCCCCGTTGGCATGGCCATGCCATACTCCCTTCTCCTCCATTCTCTTCTTGGGATCTTGGGCACACACACACGTGCCTGGTGTGAGTTTCAGCCACCAGGTCCGGGACTCAATCTGCAGTCAACTTCATGGGAGTCCAGTGACATAGTCATTACACCAACTGCTGATGCCCATAACCGTAGTTTTGATACTGTTCCTGTTTGTATATGAAGCTTCTTCATTACTTCCAACTGGCTAGTAGTCCATCTACTGCATTGTAAGTTCCCCTTTTATTGAATACCAGGTTGCTGCCCATACTTTGCTCCCACTGAGCACCTTCTCAGACACATTTCTTCTTGGACTTACTCTGTGGTAGGTGCACACACACTGAATTTCTTTGTGTACTAGGGGGACTTTCCTTCAGATGACAGAACTTGTTTAAGTACCTAGCTGTGAGTCATAAAGTGATTGTTACTTCTGGGCATCGACTGGACTGGACTAGAGGATACTTAGAAAAAGCACAACTTTTTCAATGCATTCATCTGTTTGTGGACATTTATTTTGGTTCCATGTCTTTGCAATCATGAATAATGCTGCAATAAACAAAAACTTTCCAAACCGAGATAGGCATTCAAATATCCGTACCCAAGAAATACAAAGGACCCCAAATAGAATCAGCCCAAGAACAGCTTCTCCAAGGCACATCATAGCCGGATTGACCAAAACCACAGACAAAGACAAGATACTAAAATTGGCAAGAGAGAAATGTCAGTTACTTACAAGAGTTATCCCATCCGGAACCAGCAGTTAGCATAATGGCTATGTCGCTGAACTCCCACGTAGTCAACCGCGGTTCGCGTCTCGGACCCGGTGGCTTAAATCTCACGCCGGGCGCGTGTGTATGTGTGCCCAAGATCCCGAGAGGAGAATGGAGGAGAAGGGATTGTAGCGTGACCATCCCCCCTGGGGGGTGATTTCTCGCTTTCTGTCTCTATGTCTCTCTCTGTCTCTCTGTCTGTCTGGCGAGCGCACGTGCCCTATCGCAAAAACCTCTCAAAAAAAAAAAAAAAGAGTTATCCCATCAGATTAACATTGGACCTCTTACTGAACACAATGCAAGCAAGGAAAGCATGGGGAAATATATTCAAAGTGTTAAATTAAAAACAATTTCAACCAATAATACTATATCAGACAAGATATATGCAAAGAAAAGATAAAAACATTCTCAGATAAACAAAACCTGAAAGAATTTACTGACACTAGACCAGCTGTTCAAGTTTTCAAAGGAATGTTATACCAGGAAAACTACAGATCGACACACAGATATAAGAGAACAAAAAACAGCCAAGAAAATAGCCAGTCTAATGTAGGGATAAGATTGGAAATACCACTAATAATGTTGAATATTCCAGAATTTAAACAGAAAAATTGGACCACAGTAATATTGTGAATTCAACAGAAGAGATTAATTACATGAGACTGAACTGGTTAAGTAGAATTTTACGACTTTTGACTAAAGCATTACTAATTTCCTTCTATGCTTTGTTTTCCAGATTTAAGGATTTTTTTGTCTTCTTTTGAGGAGTTGATATGTTCAGCAATTTGTTATTTTTTTTTCTTTTGAAATTGCAAGAAATTTTTCTCTAATCCTGACTCCACTGGAATTGGAAAACATTTGGGAATATTCTGATTTTGTGGCATTAGAGTTACTCGTCTTAGTTTAATTATGTCTTACATTAGAAATTGGAAATATGGGTTATTCCCAGAGCTTTAACTGCAATGTCATTTCTGAAGTTCTGACCAGAAAGCTAAGGAACTAAGGTAGAGATGAGGAAAGCCAACAGAAGCTCTTGGAAAGATTGCTTGGTTTCATAAAGAATTCTGCTTGGCAAGTAAGAAAAGAATGTCACTTCCTGACGCCCCACCCACCCACCCCCAAAAAATACCCTTAAAAATACAAGTATTTATTTATTTATTTTAATAATTGTATTTAACTTTATTTATTTTAATTTGACCAAAGAGGGCTTGAGTGAGTGAGTGAGAGAGAGAGAGAGAGAGAGAGAGAGAGAGAGAGAGAAAGTGAGAGAGAAAGTGAGAAAGCAAGCAGCCAGGTCCGGGACTTGAACCACAGTCAGCTTTGTGTGAGTCTAGCACCCTTAACCATCATGCCACCTGCCACCTCATCTGAATTGATTTTTCTTTTTTAAATAATTATCTTATTTAACCTTATTTATTCATTTTTAATTTGAACAGAGAGGGATAAAGAGAGGGAAAATGTGAAAGCAAACCGCCAGGTCCAGGACTCGAACCACGGTCGGCCACGTGGGAATCCAGCATCCCTAACCACCACGGCACCTGCTGGCCCTCTGAATGTCTCTACCAAAAAAAAATTTAGATACATCAGAAAATGAATTTTTATTTTTTAATTACGAAAGAGCACAGGTGTTCTCCAGAGAGAGAAAGCACGCTCCAATGAGACATGATGCCATAATCCCTTTTCCACCACTTCTCCATCATGACTAGATACCGCGTATGAATACGCATGGGATCTGGTTCCCTCGATCAGTAGGCTACAGGGCCAACCGCAGAATGATCTTGTCTTTATTGTTCTCTTTTTCATGAGGAATGTCCCCTAGGACTGCTAGTTTGCAGATGGGCATTTGGGAGACAGACATTTTAGGTGGTGAGTCACATCGTGTCTAGGACAGCCATGCCCACACCTGAGCCGGCTTCCTCCTTCACTGAACAGATTATTCCTGTGTGATTACTAAGAGATTGTGCCAAGGTCTATTAAGTGCTGGGATACAACGGTCAGAGAAGAAAGCAGATGTGTCCTCAGACCTCACAGACCTTCCAATCTGTGCAATTGAAGGGTTAATGACAAAAGCTGCCGAGGACTCCACAATGGTGTACCAAGTGCAGCTGTGAGGACAGTGAGGGGCACATTGTCTGCATACTTTTTTTCTCTGTCTTGGAGATTTTTATTGCGTGGGAACAACATGAAGAAAACAGGAGCAGTGCGGTGTGCAGATGGCATTCCTCTACCACGTTTGAGCCATGGCAGAGGTGGCAGGGGGACCTCATCTACCTGCAGAGGTTACTCCAGCGAAGACTCCAGGCACAAAACTCAGGTCTGTGGGGCGGACCAGGCAGGCCAGCAGGAGGGAAGACCTGCAGCAGTGCAGCTCTGGGCATTCCTGGGCCTTTTGTGTGTGCATCTGGCTCTCAGCAAGACAAGGGACTTGGGGCAGAGGTCGGTCACCGATAAGAAGACGGTCACGCTATGCTCAGGCTTGTAGAGTCTCACACGTTTGTCCCAGGAGAGAGTCAATCTGTGCCTCTTTGTGCTCCCTGGGCGTTTGCCCCTGGTCAGGTGACCCTAAGCACAACCTCGAGGTGCTAGGCCATCCGGGTTCGTGTGGAGGCAAGGCCCAGGTCTGAAGTCCATAGGGAGGAGAATGGCCTTTCTGGTCCCAGGCAGACCTACTGGATCCAGAGCAGCTGTCCAGCTTGGGATAAAATGGGGACGGCCAGACACTTGGATTCCCTGAGCTCAGGGCCACGGACCTGTGGGCCCCTGGAGCACACTAGCAGGAATCTCGGGCTCCCCGCACCAGGCATCCAAGGTGCATAGCGTGCTTCCGGCTTGCTCAGCACTCTTGCTTGTAGGGACAAATCATGTTTGGGATGTCTGCTCTTCTCTGTTGCCGCCGATTGCTCCTTAAAAACAAGGGCCTCTGTCTTGGTCAGTTGTAACCTAGTAGTCTCAGTTTCAAATTCAGTACCTGGCACATAGTAGGTATTCAATAAATTGCGTTAAATGTCCTCTCTTCCATGGAGTTGTTTTAGAAAGGATTGCATACTGCAAAAATGTCTCACTCCCTCAGTGATGGGTGAGCTCGGTTGCAGGAGGAACATCCCCTTGGTTGGGGGCTGTGCACAGCTCACCCCAGCAAATGCCGCTTTCCAAACTCTAATCTCGACACCTCTCAACTCCCATTTCCCAGGGGGCAAAGCTCAAGCCATCACCCAGACCCTTGACCCCTGAAGGTGACCTCCCCTGTCAAAAGTACAAGTATTGGGAACCAGCAGTTATCGTAATGGCTACGTCACTGGACACCCATGTAGTCGACCGTGGTTCGCGTCCCGGACCCGGTGGCTTAAAACTCACGCCGGGCACATGTTCATGCATGCCCAAGAACCCGAGAGGAGAATGGAGGAGAAAGGATTGTGGTGTGACCATCCCCCCTGGGGGGGTGATTTCTCACTTTCTGTCTCTATGTCTCTCTCTCTCTGCCTGTCTGGCGAGCGCACGCACCCTATAGTGAAAACCTCTCCATAAAAAAAAAAGTACAAGTATTTAAAAGCACAGTCAGATGGTGAGTTCCTGACTCAACTCAGTAGACTTGGAGGCTTTTAAAAGAGTCTTATATGAAGTTCCTTACAAAAGTTTCCAGTAGGGATCAGTAGATTGCATAATGGTTATATCATTGGACTCCCACATAGTCAAGTGCAGTTTGAGTCCCTGACCCAGTAGCTTAAAGCTCGTGCCAGGCAAATATACATGTATGCCCAAGATCCCAAGAGGAGAATGGAGGACAAGGGATTGTGGTGTGGCTATCCCACCAAGGGGTGATTTTTCCCTTTCTGTCTCTCTAGTGAACACTCGTGCCCTACAGCAAAATCTTTGTCAAAAAAAAAATTCTAGCCCATTCAACTAAATCAATTAGTATTTTTATGGACCTTTGCAAATAACAGACCAAATTAAGACTAAATTTATTCTTTTTGCAAATAAATTTATGCTTTTCTGTAGTAAAAGCGGAAATGGCGAGAACAAATTATTTCAGAAGAAAACTACAATGCACTTATTACTAGATTTTAGTTTTGTCTACATCAATATTTTGAATTTTTAGCATCTACCTACTGTTTGAACAGAATTCTAATCTTTTTCCTGGCTTTAAATCTTAAGCAAATTTTTCTTAACATTTTTTGATTTTCATTTATTAAAGTTAAAACTGATTTTTTGACATTAAAAATACATTAAAAAATACCTATTTAATGACCATGGTAAGCTACATACCCTCAGCTAAGTGCTACTTTATAGTACGTTCATGCTACTCACTGAGTTTTATGCCTAAAATCAGACATGTGTTCTGAGGTCCATATCTATCAGTTGCACTTGCTATTGAAAGTATTTAGATTAATTAATAGCTTTGTGAATCAATAAATGTGAAAAAAGGGCATGGAAAGCAACTGTAGATACCAGAGACGGTGTGGGAGGAGTGTGGGAAATGGCAGAGAGTGGGAGGGAAGGAACCAAGGGCTAAGAAAGAAGCAAGACATACAAGAAACAAGAAATGGAAGATTATTCGATGGTAATAACATGATAACATGTATGGTAAGATCCTTGATTGAACCAATATATAGTGTATTCTGGATGGGAAAACTCATTTTCGTATGCTATAGTGAGGTACAGTATGTAAATATGCAATAAATAAATTTTAAAAAAGACCCTCATACCAGGTGCACATGTGTGTATACCCAAAACCTCAAAAGGAGAATGGAGAAGGGATTGTGGCATAGGTGTACCTCCCCAGGGACTTATTTTTCACTTTTTTCCTGTGTCTCTCTGTCTCTCCAGTGAGCACACATGCCCCATATCAAAAATTTCACTTAAAAAAAAAAAACATACTGGGCATGTATGTGCGCAAAATCCCAAAAGGAGACTGAAGGACAAGGGATTGTGACATAGTAATCTCCCCTGGGGGCAATTTCTCACATTCCCCTTACCTCTGCACCAATCTTTGTGGTAGACACACACACATACACACTGTAGCAAAACATAAATAAGCATTTTTTTTTTTTTTTTTGAGTAGAGGGTTACTCAGATCACGGTTGGAGACTCAAGGTCCAGGAAGCATCTTTTAGCAAGGTTACAGCATGGTGGTGGGCAGGCTCTTAAGCAGTGGATGTCCATATGCTTCTCCATGTTCTGTTCTCTATCCAGATGGGCTTGGCATGCCCCATTCTCTCTCCTTGTACACAACAGAAGTCAGCCACAAGGGCTCCATGCTAATGACTTTATCTCACCCAGTGCAACACTTTGGGACACCAGGAGGGGATTAAGCAACATACCATTATCTGAACGATACCAAGCAGTTAAGGTGGTAATAGAAAATAATTATGGAAGCATAAGTAAAAATCTATGCTCTCAGATGTTTCATACCATAACATTATCTGAATGTTCTTAGTTGCCAAGTGTATTTTTTCCATAAGTATAGCACGATCTTCTCCAAGACACATTTTAAGCAGATTGACCAAAACCACAGACAAAGACTAAGACTGGCAAGAGGAAAATGTCAAGTTACCTACAAAGGATACCCCATCAGGCTAACAGCGGCCCTCTTATCAGAAACAATGTGAGCAAGGAAAGAATGGAAAATATATCCAAAGTGTTGACTGAAAAACAATTTTAACCAAGAATGCTATACCTGGAAAGATTATCGTTCACATAGTAAGAGAAGAGAAAAACATTCTCAGATAAAGAAAACCTGAAAGAATTTGCCAATACCAGACTACTTCTCCAAGAAGTTCTGAAGGAAGCACTATCCCAGGAAAACTAAAATCAGGCAGACAGAAATAAGAGTTCAAAACCAACTAAGAATATGGCCAGCTTAATGTTACGGACAAGTCCAGAGTTAGATGTTATCTTCCAGAATTAAAACGGAAAGATCAGACAACAAGATAAATTAAGTACATGAGACTGAACTGGTGAAATAGAATTATATGACATTTCACTAAAACATCACTCATCTTCTATGCCTTGTTTTCCAGGGTTAAGGATTTTTGTCTTCTCTTGAGTGGTCGACGGGTCCAAGTTCTCTTACCTGTTTTTGATTTTGACTTATTAAAGCAAAAACTGCCTTTATATATATATTTTTTATTATGATTCATACCTTAAATTGCTATACAACATTTAGACTGTGAAGAGACTTTACCCAGCATGAGATACACCTCTCTCCAGCCCAGTCGAGACCACCATACACATCCTTGTCGACAGATAATAAACCTTATCTGTGTTCCATAAGTGTCTTACCTCTCCATTTCCCCCCAAATTTCCTACACTCTCCCCTCTCACACTCTTTCCACTTTGTTTCTAGTGTCCAGTACAATTTTTAATACTTTATGTTTTCTAGTCTTTCAGTCTCTACCATACAGTGCAGACAGTCGGTATATGTTAAGTGGAGACATGCAATGTCTCTCTTTCATAGCCTGACTTGCTTCACTCGGCCACAAATCTTTCATATGCGTCCACTTTCTATCAAATTCTAAGGCCTTGTTTTTTATGGCTGAAGAGGGGTCCACGGGACCTGTGGCGGGGGTCGAGGTTCACTCTTCTCGTGTCCTGGACAGCGCCTTCCCCTACCCTGACAGCGCCTTCCCTACCCTGACAGCTCTTCCCTACCCTGACAGCTCTTCCCTACCCTGACAGCTCCTCCCCTACCCTGACAGCTCTCCCCTACCCTGACAGCTCCTCCCTACCCTGACAGCTCCTCCCCTACCCTGACAGCTCCTCCCCTACCCTGACAGCTCTTCCCCTACCCTGTCAGCTCCTCCCCTACCCTGATAACTCTTCCCTCCCCTGATAGCTACTCCCCTACCCTGACAGCTCTTCCCTACCCTGACAGCTCCTCCCCTACCCTGACAGCTCTTCCCCTACCCTGATAGCTCTTCCCCTACCCTGACAGCTCCTCCCCTACCCTGTCAGCTCCTCCCCTACCCTGACAGCTCTTTCCTACCCTGACAGCTCTTCCCTACCCTGACAGCTCCTCCCTACCCTGACAGCACCTCCCCTACCCTGACAGCTCCTCCCCTACCCTGACAGCTCCTCCCCTACCCTGACAGCTCCTCCCCTACCCTGACAGCGCCTTCCCCTACCCTGACAGCTCTTCCCCTACCCTGACAGATCTTCCCTACCCTGACAGCTCTCCCCTACCCTATCAGCTCTTCCCTACCCTGACAGCTCTTCCCCTACCCTGGACAGCGCCTCCCTACCCTGGACAGCGCCTCCCCCCTCTCTGACAGCTCCTTCCCCTCCCAGTGAGGGGGGGTCCAGGCCTACGTTGCCCACAGCGCTGCGTGCGTGCGTGCGTGCGTGGGCGGTTCCGAGCACTTCCGGAGAGGGGCGCCATTCGACCTGCGCGGCCCTAGAGCGCGGCTCTCCGAGAGCGTGGCTCCCCGTGTTCCCAGGCGAGGCCCTGGAACCCGCGGTGTAGCCCCCTCGGCGCGTGTCCCCGGGAGACAGGGTCGCCTGTGGCTCCCAGGGACGAATGGACGTGGAGGACGAGGACGGCAGGGCGGGCGTCTGCGGCGTCGGTGAGTCCTCCGGGGCCTTGCGGTGTGGCCGGGCGGTGGGAAGTTCAGGTTCAGCCCAGAAGGTCTTGGCCTGGAAGTCCGGGGACCCGGGGACGCCCAGGTGGGTGCGTGATGGAGGTCCCTGTGCCCTCCCTGGGGCCCCGTCTCCCCGCTGCTCCCGCGTGTCACCTCCCCCTCCGCGGGTCTCCAAGCCCCTCCCCGCCCCCGCCGACCCCTGTCCCCGGCAGCGCCGACCACCTCCCCGACCGACCCGGCCTCGCACGCGGTGGTCACGGGTGTCCACGGCCGGTGGGGACCTGGGGGGTCCAAGGCGCGGCAGCCTCTCCCAACCCCGAGGAGCGGTGGGCGCGGGAGGACGTTCCCGGAGGGGGTGCCGGCCCTGGCGAGGTGCGCGGTCCTCGTCCGGGGGTGTCCGAGGCCTCCAGACCAGTCCAGTGGCTGTGCCCGGGACCCCCTTGGTACTTCCCGGAGAAAGTGTGATCCGTGAACGGCCCCCCAAGCCCTCGCACAGCCCAGGGCCCTCCTGCTGCCGCCTTTGGGCGCTTCGCCCTCGCTGGCCTCCGACCTTCTTGTCGCCGTCCTTTCCGCAGGGCCCGGGTGCAGTCATCCTGGGTCCTTGGAGTCTATTCCTGGTGTGGGGTGTCGCTCTCGCTGGCTCTCCAGGGTCCAGTGGTCCACGAGCCGAGTTGTTGTCTGGTGCGTTGGTGTCTGGTTCGGTGCGTGGTCGCCTCTCTCCCACCCTCCCCTCCACCAGGCGGCATCGCAGGCCCCGACTTGGGTCCCCCAGCAGCTCCCCAGGTCGCGCTGCCCCTTCCTATAGGGACAGTCACACCTGGGCCTTGGCCTTTCCTGGCCCTTGCACTGCAGAAACCTGAGACGCCCCAGGCCTTCCTCTGGCTGCGCGGGTTTCCCTGCCCCAAGGTCCAGATCTGCTTGTCCAGAGCTCTGTGCAGTAAGTGGAGGTTGGTGTGTGTGTGTGTGTGGGGGGGCATTTGTGCTCCCTGAGCTGCTCCTGGGCGCTGCGCGTGCTCCATTCTGCCCCCACAGGTCGAGGGTGTGCAGAGTGGTAGACCAGGGTTCAAGGCCCGGACCCTGTGGCTTAACACTCAACAGCGGTCAGGACCAGCAGTTAGTGTAATGGCTATGTCGCTGGACTCCCATGTAGTCGACCGCGGTTTAAATCCTGGACTCAGTGGCTTAAACTCACACCGGGCACGTGTGCATCTGTACCTGGCCATCCCCTCTGGGGTGTGTGTGTGTGATTTCTCACTTTCTATCTTTTTGTCTCTCTCTGTCTTTCTGGCAAGCGCTCGTGCCCTGTAGCAAAAATCTCTCAAAAAAGAACAAAATAAAAAAACTCACAGCTGGCATGTGTGCATGCCCCAAAGTCCCATGGCCAACCCCCACTCCCGCCTCCACTTGACCAGTGAGAAACAGAGAGAGAGAAAAAAGTGTGAAAGCAAACTGCCAGTGCAGGACCCGAACCACAGCTGACCATGTGGGAGTCCAGCTCCCCAACCAGCATGCCACCTGCTGGACCCAGACCATGCGATGTTAACACACTACTATTCAATCCTGGGTGACTTTGTCCCCCGTTGGGATAGTTCACAATGTCTGGAGATATTTTTGGAGGTGGGTTGAGATTGAGGAGCATTGGGGTGCTGCAGTCATCTGATGTGTGGGACCCCGGGTGCTTCTCGGCATCCTGCAATGCACAGAATGATGATTTCACAAAGATTGACCTGGACCTCACCCTCAGGAGGGCCAAGCATCAAAAACCCTGCTTTAAACTAAGTGTCCTCCATGAAGTGATTGACAAGGTGTATCACAAATGGAGTCAGAATAGTTTAGTCTGGGTCCCTCACCTCCTACCTTACCATATTTGAAAGCCACAGAGTAAATATCTTACAGGTTTTTCTAAAAAAGGATAATTTATTGAGTTTCATTTACTCATTCATTTTATTTTAATTTGATGAAGGGGGGGAGAGAGAGAGAGAAGGAGAGAAAGTGAGAGAGCAAGCCATCAAGTCCAGGACTCGAACTAAGGTCAGCCATGTGGTGTCGAGTGCCTTAACCACTATGCCACCTGCTGGTTGCAACATCTTATGTATTTAATCGTACTGCACTTGCCTGCTTGTTCAGTAAGTATGACTGTGCTGTTTTACACCATTGAGTGTAAGGCTCATGTGTGTGTGTGACAGTTTGGTTTTGGCGTTGAGCCGCTACTGTGTCCAACCTGTTGAGAAAAAGGAGCTAGTACTGCTCTGTGTGGCCTTGACTGGGCCTGCTGAGCCCTGATGGCCTTGGCTGGGCTCAGCTTAGCTCCACATGCTGTGAGCTCCAAGAGGGAGGAAAGCGCTCTGTGAGCATTCACCCTGAGCTTAACAGGCTCCAAGAGAGATGAAGCATTTGTGAGTTCTGCTGAGGGCTCTGTGAACCTACTAAGAGTTCTGCGAATTTTCACTAAAATCAGATAGACCACCTGACACCAGGGCCTTGCATCTTTTTCTAACTCCCTGCATCTGTTAGACCCGCCCTTTTGAGCAGAAAAAAAAATGCTGCAAAACAGCAAGGATTTTGTCCCATGTCCCCATCTGCCTATGTCACTGTGGGAAGCAGTGCTGTTCCCAGTTGTACAGTAATAGTTGGCGTCAGCCTCAGGCTACAGCCCAGAGATGTGCAGAACACCAGCTCTGGTCGAGGTGTCTTCAAATCCAGAGTAGTAGCTGGGGATCCTGGAGCCCTGGTGCTTACTGGAGTCAGAGTAATTTCACAGGGATAGCAGGGAGGGCTCCCTGGTTTCCGCCACTATCAGTATATGGTTTTGCCACCAACACTGATGTCACTGCAAGAGTGCAGGTGAGTCTGGCAGATGCTTCAGGAGAAGAGAGACGGGGAGAGTGGGTGAGTCAGCACCGGCTGGGAGAGGGAACCTGTAGACACAGAGACATATGACTAAGGAGTAGAGACTAGGGTGATGATTTTAAGGAGTCTCATCCCTGATACTGAAGTAGGGTGGGGCCTGCCCTCTGTCCCCAAAGTCTGTCCTACCTGTGCAGTGAAGGAGGATGAAGGAGGAGAGGAGTCTAGGCCAAGATAGACACAGTCTCTGGTCTCTACATGGCTGGGCTGCCCCAGGCTGCCTTTTTATCCCACCTTCTGCCACAGGAGGGGCTTTTTGTGCAAATGTGTTACTTGTGGATGGCCATGGGTATATGTGCAGGACCAGGGAGGAGGCAGTGCTGAGACCACACCCAGAGAGGCCCAGCTGCTGAGTCTGCATCAGTGAGCTTAGCTTCCATGGGCCAGCCATGAGAGCATGGGGAGGGCCCAGCTGTGGGCAACCCCTGTGCAGCCAGAGACAGACCCACAGCGCCCCCTGCTGCCCACTGTGGAGAGCTCAGTCTCTCAGGGGAAGTCCTGGTAGTAGTTCAGCCTGAGAGCCTGCTCACTGTCAGTCCAGGACACCCACAGGCCATGCCCCTGCTCTGCCCTGAGGTCACTGATGTTAATAACTAGCCTTTCCCAGGGAGGACTTCTGAGTTAACAGGAGGACACGTGGGAAATATGATGACCGTCCACTTTGAGGAGGCTGCGGGGAGGTGAGACGCAGCGGGCTCAGAAGTGAGATCTGAGCAGCTCCTTGTTCAGCGGCCAGGGCAGAGGTGACTGTGGTCAGTGACAGTGAGGTGGGTGATCCTGCTTGAGAACAAACACAGCAAGCACTGTTTCTAGAAGAGGGGCGAGTTCTCAGAAAGTTTCAGTCTGCGTAAATATTCAGAGACTTCAGAGAGTGTGGGATGTCAAGGGATGGCAGGACTCACATTTGGTTCTCATATTTTTGGATGAACTGGTTGTTAGGCCACAACTGTGTGTCTACGTAGGTGTTTCCCACTGGAGAAGGCGCGTTCATTCTTCTTTCTCTCTTATCTATCTTCCCTTCTTACTTCTGTTTTTTTTTTTTTTCCCTTGTGCTTTAGATGTTGAAGAAAAGAAAAGTTTTTCAAAATCCACTGTTGTGAAGCTTTTCTCTAGTGTTCCACTAAGAGGCCTATGGTTTAGTTTTTATATCTCAAATTTGCATGTGGACACCCAGTTTACTCAACGTGATTTTTAGAAAGACTGTCCTTTCCATAGTGAATGGTCTTAGCTGCCAGGTTGAAAATGATTTGTCTGCAAGTGTTTATTCCTGGGCTTTCAGTTCCATTGCCTATATGTACATTTGTCTGAATGTCAGAACCACTTTGTTTTCACTAATGTAGCTTTGTATTATGATTTTTTTTGGGGGGGAGAGGTTTTCGCTATAGTGCGTGTGCGCTCGCCAGACAGAGAGAAACAGAGAGACAGAAAGCGAGAAATCACCCCCCAGAGGGGATGGTCACGCCGCAATCCCTTCTCCTCCATTTTTCTCTTGGGATCTTGGGCACGCATGCACATGTGCCCTGCATGAGTTTTAAGCCACCAGGTCTGGGACGCGAACCACGGTCAACTACGTGGGAGTCCAGCAACATAGCCATTACGTTAACTGCTGGTTCCCTAGGTTTGTATTATGATTTGAAATAAGGAATTCAGACCTTGCATTTCGTTCTTTTTCTATAAAATAGTTTTAGTTGTTCAGGATCTTTAGTTATTTGAATTCTATATGAATTTTAGGGTGTTTATTTCTAATTGGTTGTCAGGAAAGTCATGATGCATTTTTGTGTAAAAAAACCTAGAAAAATGTGTTGTAATTTTCCATTCCGGATATTTGTACCAAGTAACATTGTTGGAATGTCAATAGAAATTTTAATCAATCAATACATTAGTTTGGAAAGTACTGACAATTTAACCATACTTTTTTTTTTAATTTTAGTTTCTCTTAGATGCATGCACCCATTAGAGATACAGAGAGGGGAAAAGTAAGAAATCATCTACTAGAAGGGATGGCCTTGCTGCAATCCCTTCTCTAATGTTATCTCAGGATTTGGGGTATGGATGCTATTAGGCCCAGCCTGATATTCAAGCAGCCGAACCTAATATTTGAACCACAGATTCAGCCATGTGGGATCCATTGTCTTAACCATAGTTTATCTTTTATGAAGAGGTTTTTGCTATAGGGTGCATGATCTCTCTAGAAAGACAGAGAGAGACAGAAAGTGAGAAATCACCCTCAGGGGGGGATGGCCAGGGAGCAATCCCTTCTCCTCCATTTTCCTCTTGGGATCTTGGGCACGCACGCACGTGTGCCTGGCATGAGTTTAAGCCACCAGGTCCAGGAATCAAACTGTGGTCAACTATGTGGGAGTCCAGTGACATAGTCATTACACCAACAGCTGGTCCCCATGACCTTAGTTTTGATACTGTTCCTGTTTGTATATGAAGCTACTTCATTACTTCCAACTGGCTAGTAGTCCATCTACTGCATTGTAAGTTCCCCTTTTATTGAATACCAGTTTCCTGCCAATACATTGCTCCCACTGAGCACCTTCGCATACACATTTCTTTTTGGACTTACTGTGTGGTAGATGCACACACACTGAATTTCTTTGTGTACTAGGGGGACTTTGCTTCGGATGACAGAACTTGTTTAAATACCTAGCTGTGAATCAGAAAGTGGTGGTTAGTTTTGGGCATCAACTGGACTAGGCTAGGGGGCACTTAGGAAAAGCATAACTCTGGGTGCATTCCTGGGTGTATTTCCAGAGGGATCAACACGGGAATCTGAGTAGGTTAGATGTGGAAGATCCGATTTCATTGTCGGTGAGTGTTATCCAATCAAGAAGGGGCCCAGAAAGAAGAAATACAGAAGAGAAATGGATCATTCAGAGACAGAAATGTATAGACTTCTGTTGCCTCCGACATCAGAACTCACCTGCCTTCGGACTCCAGGATTTATACCAGTGGACCCTCAGGTTCTGTCTTTCAACACCAGACTGTGAGTTACATCATAGGCTTCCCTACCTCTGAGGCCTTTGGACTTGGACTGACCCACACTAGCAGGGTTCTAGAATCTCCAGCTAGAGGTGGTCTGTCATGGGACTTCTCAGCTCTCATAATCATGTGAGATGATTGCTCCACTAAATCCTCTTATATATGTATACATACCCTGTTAATCCTGTCTCCTTACAGAATGCTAATTGATACCGAGCATTTGTGATGTTCTATACCCTCTCTGGTATTCTTTAAATGTTTGTTTTATCATCACTTTAATTTTCTGTACCCTCCATTGCTTCATACTTCACTTCGAACTGAGTTATAAAGCGTTCCTAGGAACCCACGTTTTAATTGTTTTTACTTCGTGCTCTCTGTCAGTTCTCAGATCCCATCTCTAACACTGTCTTACTCCTCCTATCTCTCTTGGCTCTATAGATGAGAAGCTTTTGCTGTTACTCAGCTACTCCCATCTGCTCCTGCCCCAGGCTCTTAACTGTTTCCTTTGGCTGGACCATTCCTCCCAGACGTGCATGCCTGGCTCACTCTATATCTTCCCCTTGAAGATTTCATGCTCATCACTGTCTCTGGCAGAAGTAAAGATGGGATGATATTGCATTTATTCCTGTACATTTTACCTTTTTTTGAGTGGCCTATTTGTGTGCTTTGAACCTTTTTATTGAGATTTCTTTTTTGGTCCTCTTTAATTTTAAAGTTTTTTCTGAGTTATAAATAGTAACCCTTTGTCTTTAAAAAATATCTTTCCACTGTAGCATGTTGTCTTCTGATTTCACTCATACTATTCCTCTTTAAACGGAAATCTTTCAACAATTCCAACTAAAAACTTCCAGTATTCATCCCTTAGGATTTGAATTTTGATCTTTTATTTAGGAAACAGTTTCCCATGTGAAGAAACGAGACCATTTTTTTCTTTTACTTAAATTACAGTCTTAATACTTTTATTATTGTAACTTATATTTTTAATCTATTTGGATTCTCCTTTTTTAATAATGTGAAATAAGGATCCCACTTAATTTTTATCAATAGAGTGGGTTATTGTTCTAAGGTCAGATAAAAAATAATCTTGTCCACCTTACTTTTGTAAGAGAAGGTTAAAAAATACTGAGAGCCCATTTATGTATGTTTTTAATGATAGAACATTGCTTTGTAGAGGTCGTCTTTCAGATGCTGGGGGCCCAGAGGTGTTGTCGCTCTTGTTCTCGGTGCTCTTCCCCCGAGACGCCCCTGTTGCCCGTATGTGTTCCTTGAGGAAGTCGAGGCGGCTTTGGTTTCTTGGGGTGTCAAGGCAGTAGGAGAGGAAAAGTGGCTGGGTCCCTCTCGCCTCTTGGAACCCCGGGGGTGGGTCTTCCTCTTCAGGCTCCTCTCCTGGAAGAGGGTGGACGCGAGCCCTTGTGCTTTCTCCTCTCTGGGGAATGGTGGCTGTGGGAGCCATCGTGGTGGGTGGGTCTGACTCTGATGTCCATCTCGCTGCCCTTGTTAACAAGGCGGGGTTCTATGTCCCCTTGCACCCATCTCTCCCTGAAGTGCGTGGGTGGCCCTTTCAAACCAGAGGATGCCATCCCCGACCAGGACCGTGAAAGATGCCGCCTGCTCTTGCTCATACCGCAGACGCCCCCACTTCCTAGGCATCCCTTGAGGCTCCCCAGCCACGGGCAGCTTAGATGGGAGATGACCTGCCGTCAGACATCTCTAGGGACCTGAGAGGGCTGCCTTGGGGTGCAGAACCCCCTCCAGCTGCCGCCCCCCATCCTTCTGCTCATTGTAGCCCCCAAAGCGACAGTCCCTGAGGAAGTCAGAGTTCCCCCTCCGTCCGAGAAGTGGGGTCCCTGGGCCCTGCGTCGGTGGTGGAGCTTCACTCATGGCATAGCATGGACAGCGCCTTCCCCCACCCTGGACAGCGCCATCTCCTCTGGGTGGAGAGGAGGGTCCCCCTAGGGCACTGGGCTGAAGTTCCCTAGGGCGGTGCGTGGGCGGTTCACCGGCCACATCCGGAGCTGGGGCGCCATTCCCCACCTGCGCTGCCCGAGAGCGTGGCTCTCCGCGGCGATCCCAGGCAAGGCCCTGGGAGCCTGCGGTGTGTAGCCCCCTCGGTGTTGTCCCCGGGGAGACAGGGTCACGTGTGGCTCCCACGGAGCGGAACCCGATGGACGGTGGCAGGGACGGCGTCTGCGGTGTCGGTGAGTCCTCCGGGGCCTCTGCGGTGGGGCCGGCCCGTGGGAGGCTCGGGGGTCGGTCCTGAAGGCCTCGGCCAGGCAGTCCGGGGACGCCCGGGGACCACCCTGTGGGTGCGTGGCGGGGGAGGTTCTGCAGGCCCAGGGCCTCCTTGGGAGCCATCCCCGTTGCTCCCGTGCCTCGTCCCCAGGGCTGGGCGCCGGGGCGCTGGAAGGCTGCTGAGGAGGTCCTTGGGCAGGGCAGTGTGGGGCCACCCTGCTGCATGGTGGAGGCACCCCTGTGCTCTCCCCGGGGCTCCGTCTCCTCTGCTGCTTCCCCCGCTTCGCCTGCCCGGTCCTCCACCCTCGCGAGTCCCCAAGCGCCTCCCCGCTTCTTGCTGATCCCCCTGTCGCCTGTGATGCCAACCTCCTCCCCGCCCAAACCAGCCCTTGCACGCGGGTGTCGCTCTGGTCGGCCGCTGCAGCTGGTGGGGGGACCCCGGGCGATGGACCTTGGGACTGGTGGGGTTTAAGGCGCGGCGGGCTCGCCCGACCCAGCGAGGAGTGGCGGGCACGGGAGGGCGTTCTGGGGAGGGGGTGCCGGCCCTCGGGAGTGCCCAAGGACTCTGGCCAGGGTCTTGTCCCTGAGCCGTGGGACCCCCTTCACGCTTTTGGAAGAAAGCCTCCCTGGAGGTGTGAGTCGTGAGCCGCAACCCACGGGCTCTCCCAGCAGCCCGAGGCCCTCCTGCCCCGCGGATTTCCGCACCTTCACCCCCACCCACCCGCCTCCTACCTTCCCATCGTGGTCATTTCTGCACCACCAGGGTGCAGTCGTCCAGGGGGCCCGCTGGCCTGTCCCTGCCATGCGGTGTCGCTCTCCCAACATGTCCCCTAGTCTGCCAGCCGTGGTGGTGCCTGTTGGCATTCCGAGGCCCCTTGTCCCCGAATACCGAAACTCGGGGTCCCTGGCCCCGCACTGAACTCTGAGCTCCTCCAGCTGCTCCCAGGCCCGCCCTTGCTGTTGCAGCCTCCTCTGTCCAGGGGAGGGTCAGACCTGGGAGTGGGCAGGCAGCTTAGATTGGAGATGACCTGCCCTAGGTCATCTCTAGGGACAGGACGCAGGGCCACTTCCGGCCTTGGTCTGGCCTGGGGGTTTCCCTGTGGTTTCCATGTGGGAGTGACCACAGTGCCCTTAAACACAATGCCACCTGCCAACCCCGCCCAAGGCTTTTTAATAACTAAGACTATGCTCTTTTTTTTTTAGAATTACTTATCTAATTTGAATTATTATGATTGTGTTGTACAATTTGACCAGTGACAGAGAGGAAAAGTGAGAAAGCAAGCTGCCAGTCCAGGACTCGAACCACAGTTGACCATGTGGGAGTCCAGTTCCCCAGCCACTATGCAACCTGCTGGTCTCAGACCATGCAGTTTTAACACACTACTATTCAAACATGGGTGACTTTGTCCCCCATTGGGATATTTCACAATGTCTGGAGATTGTTTTGGAAGTGGGTCGGGTTTGAGCATTGGGGTGCTACAGTCATCTGATGTGTGGGACCCAAGGGTGCTTCTTGGCATCCTGCAATGCACAGAACGACGGTCTCAAAAAGAATGACCTGGACCTCATCCTCAGGAGGGCCAAGGCTGAAAAACCCTATTTTAAACTAAATGTCCTCTGTGAAGTGATTGACAAGGTGTATTGGAGTCACAATAGTTTAGTCTGGCTCCCTCACCTCCTATCTTACCATGTGTGAAAGGCACAGGATAAAACTTTTATGATTTTATAGAAAAATAATTATTTATTTAATTTCATTTATTCATTCATTTTAATTTGATGAGAGAGAGAGAGAGAGAGAGAGAGAGAGAGACAGACAGACAGACAGACAGCAAGTTATCAGGTCTGGGACTTGAACTGAGGTCAGCCATGTAGTGTTGAGTATCTTTACCACTATGCCACAAGCTGGTCCCAATATCTTATGTTTATAATTTGTAGTGCACTTGCCTGCTTGTTTGGTAAGTATGACTGTGCTGTTTTACACCATTGAGTGTAAGGTGCACGTGTGTGTGTGAAAGATTGCTTTTGGCAGTGAACTCCTATTGTCTACAGCCTACTGAGAGAAAGGATCTAGTATTGCTTGGCGTGGTCTTGGCCTGCTGAGCCCTGACGGCCTTGCCGTGGCTCAGCTCAGCTGCACTCTGCGAACTCCAAGAGGAAGGAAAGCACTCTGTGAGCACTCACGCTGAGCATTACAGGCTCCAAGAGGGAGGAAGCATTTGTGAGCTCTACTAAGGGCTCTGTGAGCCTACTAGGAGCTCTGTGAGCTTAGAATAACAGGTTGCCAATAGATTACCTGACATCAGGGTTTTGCATCTTTTTCCACTTTCCTGCATCTGTTGACCCACCCTTCCGAGCAGGAAAAAAAAAATAGTAACAGCACGTTTATTATGCCATGTCTCCATTTGCCTATGTCACTGTGGGAAGCAGTGCTGTGCCCAGTCGTAGAGTAGTAGTTGACCTCATCCTCAGGCTACAGCTCAGAGATGTGCAGAACACCAGCTCTGGTCGAGGTGTCTTCAAATTCAGAGAAGCAGCTGGGGATCCTGGAACCCTGGTGCTTACTGGAGTCTGAGTAATGTCACAGGGATAGCAAGGAGGGCTCCCTGGCTTCTGCTCCTATCAGTACATGGTTTTGCCACCAACACTGGTGTCACTGCAAGAGTGCAGGTGAGTCTGGCAGATGCTTCAGGAGATGAGAGAGGGAGGTGGGTGAGTCAGCACAGGCTGGGAGAGGGAATCCATAGACACAGACACATATGACTAAGGAGGAGAGACTAGGGTGATGATTTTAAGGAGTCTCATCCACGAGACAGAAGTAGGATGGGGCCTGCCCTGTGTCCCAAGGTCTGTCCTAACTGTACAGTGTAGGAGGAAGGAGGACGAGAGGATTCTAGGCTAGAGTGGACACAGTCTCTAGTCCCCACATGGCTGGGCTGCCCCAGGCTGCCTTTTCTTCCCACTCTCTGCCATAGGAGGGGCTCTTTATGCAAATGTGTTGCTGGTGGATGGCCATGTTTCTGTGTGCAGGACCGGGGAGGAAGCAGTGCTGGGACTCAGAGAGGCCCAGCTGCTGAGCCTGCATCAGTGACCTCAGCTCCCATGGTACAGCCCTGGGAACATGGGGAGGGCCAAGCTGTGGGCACTGTGCAGCCAGAGACAGACCCACAGCGTCCCCTGCTTCCTACTGCACAGAGCTCCATCTCTCAGGGGAAGTCCTGGCAGTAGTTTAGCCTGAGAGCCTGCTCACTGTCAGTCTAGGACACCCACAGGTCATGCCCCTGAAGGACCTGTTTCTCTCAAAGCAAATATGCCTGTGGGCCTTTGCAAATTCTGCACAAGGGGACCTCGTTTGCATGTTTTATGCATGCACTCCCTCCCCACCATCAGGCAGGGACAGGACTGGCCTATTCCCTAGGGTCCCTGCTCCCTGCCCCACACCAGGCATGAACTGCCAAACCCAAAGCCAAGTCCTGTCTCTGTTCCTGAAGTTTCTATGGGGGTCTTCCCCCACTTCCTGCAGAAGCCCATGTGGGGCCCCCTAGGAATGGGGAAAGTGGAGGCTCTGGGCCTCCGGGGATCTCAGGCAGCACTGCATCAGGTGCCAGTTCTGCCTTCCTGACTGTTCCCAAGTCCTCTAGGAGGAAGAGGCCTACCCCCATGTCAACCCTCCTGTCTCCCATTCGCAGAGCCTCCCTGTCCCTCCTGGTCCTAGCATCTCCCACACCCCTGGCCTCCCCTTCCCTGTACCTGGGGTCGGCTCCAGCTTATCAAGCAGCACTTCTGCAGGCTGGGCTCCCAGGCCAGTGTCTGAATCGCAGAGAACCCCCACAGAATTCACTCCCTCTCCCCAGCCTATCATCCGGGAGTCTCCCCGCAGTTCTACTGGGACCTCCTTCCCACCTGCCCAGGACCTTGGGACAGCCCCCAGTGGCAGCTCAGTCTCAGGCAGGGTCACAAGCACCCTGTGTGTGCCAACACCCTCCCACCACACCCACACTGTGATGCTTCCCGTAGCCCCTGGGACACTCCTCAGCCCTTATTTGGGCCCCCACATACCCAACAGTACAGAGTCCCCAATGTTAGCCATGCTCTGCAGATTTCAGGCCTGGCAGCTCCAGCCCCAGTCCTAACCCCAAGCTTTACTCCAGGCCAGCCAGCCTTGGGCTGCACAATGAACCTATTTGGGGGTTCTTTACCCCCAAATACCACCTTGAACATCCAGGCCAGCACCATCCAACTTTTCTGCCACCACACCCATCCTGACCGCCAGCCCATCCCTGTCTCTGCTTTTTCAGGGACTCCCTTCACACCCAGCCCTGCCACCAACGGTCAGTCCAGCACTGGGCAGGGCCACTCAGCTCTTGGCAGCAGAGGCCCAGCCCCCTGCAGGCCGGCGGGTTCAGGGGGGGAAAGGCACTTAGAGAGCCAGCAGGCTGGGGAGGATCTGTGCTCCAGCCTCACAGCTCTCTACATTGCACCAAAGGAGAGAGGGACCCCAAGTACCATATGCCACAATGGGGGAAGCGTGGTCCTGAACTCCTGGGCTACCCCTAACCAGAGCACCCTCATAGTGACCTCAAATCCCAACAGCTCTGGGAACAACTCTGTGCTTGGGAGTCCTGCTGCCCCTCCCTTTCCTCACTGCACAGGGGCACAGCCCACACAGAAACCCCTGGTGAATGGGGGGTCCAGCCCTTCTAAATCTTGGCTGTGTCTAGGTGCAGCTGCATGGCGGTCTCAGTCTCGAGCTGCTCTGCTCCTGGCACACGGTCAGCCAAGAGGCACCTTGCCCTCAGGCCTTCTGCTTCAGTGGTGAAGAGTTCTGTTGGGCCTGAAGTTGCTGGGCCATCAGCCAGCTCATCCTCTGGGTCAGGCTGCATTCTCTTGGGGCCCAAGAGGGGAGTCCTGGACTGTGAGAAAGGCTCCTGCTTCCTGCAGGAGCAACCAGTGTCCAGGTTCCTCCCAGGCCAGACATCAAGTGAGTCCCAATGCTATGAGAAACCTGAGTTTCCCCCTGTCGGTGACATCGTGGAGCCAGGTGGAGGCTCAGAGCTTCAGAGTACCCTTCCACCCTTTCCCTGCAGTTTGGTCCTCCCTGGTGGGTGGTGTCATGTATTCTGGGTTAGAGGGTATGTGCAGATTATTTAGAGTATAAAAAAAGAAATGGGTGTGAATGCCAGATGTGGTGTGTGTGTAGGAGTGTGGCCTGGGGAAAACATTTGGAGGAGGGATGCAGAGACAGCAATGTTTTGTTTTGTTTTGTTGAAGAGATTTTTGCTATAGAGCGCGTGCACTCGCCAGACACAGAGAGACAGACATAAAGTGAGAAATCACCCCCCAGGGTGGATGGCCATGCCGCAATCCATTCTGCATTCTCCTCTCGGGATCTTGGGCACACATGCACATGCGCCTGGCGTGAGTTTTAAGTCATGGGGTCCGGGACACGAAACGCAGTCGACTACATGGGAGTCCAGCGACATAGCCATTACTCTAACTGCTGGTCCCGGAGACAGCATTGTTGAGACAGGGAGGTAGTGTTGTTATATTTTGATCAACTGGACCGGGGAGAAATGTTCACATATTGAAATGATCACCTGATAAGCTAAATAATGTGATTAAATGTATTTTAAAAATGTAAATTAAAAAAATAAAAAAAAAATTTAAAAAAAGTAAAAAAAAGTTCAAGACAAGAGAGCTGGAAAAGGGGGAATGGAGAAATCGTGTGTGGCTAATTAAGTGAAGCTCTCTAAAGTCATTCAAAGGTACACTCATGGAAGGTGTAAAATTTGTTTTTCTATTAGAATCAGGTTTTTCTATATTATTAAAAATGAAAAACTTGTTTTTCTTTTCTATTTTTTAAAATATATTTGAGTATAAAAAGAAGGGAGGGGAAGACTAGTTCTGTGTGCCTCTGATGTCTTAATCAGATCATTGAGTGGCTTTACTTGGAAAGATTAAGTCTCCTATCTAGCCAAGTGTAAAGTATTTCTAACTATGTTTTTTTTAAAAACAATTTAACTATTGATTTGCTTTGTTTAATTAACTGACTAGTATGTACAGGAAACGGTGATCCTGTTTTGGCTAAGTGTTTCAAACCTTTCTTGTTTGACAGATGTTCCAAATCTAATTTTCAGTTACAGTTGACGTTTCTGAGTCTCAAACTAACTGGAGTATTTTCAATGAGCTTTGGATGCTACACTTACCTGATACATTGAAATTGTATGAGAAACCTTGTCAGACAGGAAATGGTATCTAAGATCTGTAAGATATGTGATGTCCATGTGTTATTGGTGTGGGTTCCCACATGATCTGAGATTCCCAGAAGGCTGGTGTGTCTCCTGCAGTGTGAGCTATAACTGTGCTGCTCAGCAGGTCTAAGGTTCACTGTTCTCTGTCAGAGCAATGACCACTTGAACTGACGGCTTCAGCTCCCCTGTCCCAAGTGGAGCAACCTGGAACATGACTGAATTCACCCTGGACTAATGCACAGGCTAGTGGGGCCTGGTTTAGTGTGGCCATCTGGAACCTGCCAGGAAACCCAATTTGGCCTGGGAGCCAACACTGCCACAGGGCAATCTCTGCAGCATCAGTATCCCCTAGGCAGGCTTTGTGCCCAAGGTCAGCACTGTTTTCTGGGGACGCATAATCCATTTCAACCCCATGTTCATTTAATTGGATAAAAATAATAATCATCCTTACGGTAAGGATCCTCTACACATGACTGAACTCTTTGCATTCAGTTTTGCTTTGCAGCATCCATCCTGGGCAGATATATGCTCCCAGGAATATGATGCTTCCTGGGGATGGAAGGAGTATATTTTTTGACAAAGCCAGGGCAGAAGCACACCATCTAGTGGATCCTACTGGAACACCAGGAGAAATCAGGCTGTCCCCATTGCTTAAGCTAATTGGAACCTAATTGATGAAGGGAAATGACTGGACTAGAACATTGTAAGATACGCATTCTGCCCACATTGCAAAAAGGTTGCAAGACTAATGAGCCTAAATAAAAGTCACAAGCCACAACAGTCTCCTAATGAATATCCATCAGAGTTTCCAGAAGGCATTTACCAGGCTTACAAGTAATGTATTGATGTCCACCCTGAGGGCCTGAAAACAACACAATGCTTAGTGTCATTTGTATAGGTTAAAGTTCTCCTGAGCGCAAAAGGAAGTTTAAAAAGTTGGTTGGAGCATTCAGCATGCAACCCAGCACATAGTGGTTTCAAGATTTCATCTGTAGAGAACAGAGGCAGGAAGGATGATGGAAAACAAAATGCCTCCTTTTTATCTACTGCCCTAGGTAGGATAGGAACTCATAAGGCAAGTAATCCCTCAGTGAATAAAACACCAATGTGTCACTGTACAGAAGAAGAGGGGAAGAGTGGAAGGGAAGAAGATGAGGCCTCACAGGGGGTGGAGAGGGAGGGATGGTCACATGAAGACTGAAGGAGTGCAGAGGCTCTCTTAGATTTGAATCGCCCTATCCAAGTCTCCCCAAGGAGCCTGAAGATTAATTGTCAGAAGGTAACAAACATTTCTGGTAGATAGAGGTGCACCCAACCTATTCAGTTGTAAATATGAAATTGGAAAACTTGCTAATCAACTGCAGTTGCCAGAGTTTGTAGAGAAGTCCAGGACCGCTGCTTCCTACAACCTTTGGAATATCATTTGGGGACTTAAGCGTCAAGCAGTGTTCTGTACATGCTTGAAGGTCCCACCTTCTCCTGGGCTGGGATCCTCTTTGTAGATTAAGTGTCCAAGTGCCTTTTAGGAAAGAGAGCTGGGCATAAGAAATCCACTAGATTAATCCTGGATCTGCAGATGTCTCTTATGGGAAAACTAGTAAAGAAAACGTCCCTTCTCCCCCAAATATACAAGGAGATAAGAGCCTAAGTATAGGTAGATGACCCACCAAGGTAAATAAAAAATGCTTGAGTTGTCTAGATCTGACTCAAGGAGCATGCAGGAACCCTAAATTCCTATTAGGACCTATTGAGGCAAGAAGCCCAGACGGGCATACAACCAATTTCTGAAAAATCATAGTAAAACGAGACTTAATCAAACCACAGCAATCCTATATAACACTCCTATTGTCCTGGGAAAGAAACCTATCTTGGTGGAGTACCATGTGTCCAGGATCTTCAGAGCCTAATGAGGTGATTCAGGTCTTGCACTCTGTGGTGTCAGTCCATACACTCTGCTCAACAATCCCCAGGGAGAAGACGTAAGGTTGTCAGTGCTGCATTGAAAAGCTGCGTTCTTCTGTCTACCAGTGGCAGAAGAATCTCAGCAATTACTGCTTTTCACAGGCAGGACCCCGACACCCAAATGACCCAGAGTTCCTTTTGGACAGTTGAACTGCTGGGTGAGGAACAGAGTAAGTGAATTCTTGAATTGGCCTATTCTGTTTGGACCAATGCTGGCTGAGGACCTCAGAAGCCTTGAGTTGGATGTAGGTCTTTACTTCAACATGGAGATGACTTGATAATGGTGACTCCTGCCATGACTGCTGACTGTGAAACACTGTGAGGATTCTGAACTATCTGACTGAGTGTGGGTACAAAGTCTCTCAGAAAAAGGCCCATATGTAAGTTACAGGGGACACACTTAGCTCCTCCTGGGATTATGTTCACATCTGGAGCTCTCTTCAGCTTTCTATGAAGGCATGCACATCATGGGCCCCTCTAGGAAGGAACAGCAGTTGACAGTGGATTCAGAATGTGTAAAAGTACACTAGGGTGATCCAAGTTGCATAAGGCTGTTCAACAGGTCACTCCTGTGATGCTCTTGTCACATGACCATTACTAAGCATAACTCAGTGTCCACCATCAGTCCCCCACAGGGGAGTCCAACATAATGGTATGTGGCCTACTGAAGACTGGCAAGAATTTTTACTGGATTCTCATAGTTCTGGAAATTCCAAGTACCTATAAATTCTTGCAGATGCCTCTTCCGGATGGTTGGAAGCATGCCCCATGCAGATGGAGAACGACTCAGAAGTGATTCGAGTTGTCTAGAAAGAAATAGTCCCAGGATTCAGACCCCACAAACAAACATTCCTTGCAGTGATAACGGGCCCACTGTCACCTGTCCTGTTACTCAACAACGTCTGAAACATTGTTTATCATGTGAAAATTACATTCTCCATGGGGACTGCAATCAACAGGAAAACTGAAAGCATCGAATGTACTCCAAGAAGGAACTTTGCCAAATAATGTCAAGCAACAAAATTACTCTGTGGTGAGAGCTGCTCGTTGCCCTGTTGAGGATTAGGTGGCTCCCGAAGTAGGCTTTAATTGAAGACCTTGTGACCTTTTATCTGGAAAGCTATTCCAGGTCTCCACCCCCGCTGAGGAATCAGCTGAGACTTCAGGGCCATTGGCTCCAGCCTTATTGGCATCAGGGACTGGTTTTGTGTAAGACAACTTTTCCAAGGACTGGGGGAATGATTTGTGATGCCTGCAGCCAGGATTCCTCTCATGTGCAGTTCATCCTAGGGTTCACACTCCTATGAGAATCTCATGCCACTGCTGACCTGACAAGAGGCAGTGCTCAGGCGGTAATGGGAGTGGTGGGCAGTGGCTGTAAATACGGATGATGCTTCACTTGCTTGCCTGCTGCTCACCTCCTGCTGTGCCTCCTGGTTCCTAACAGGCCACAGAATGGATGTCAGGAACCCCTGCCTTAGAGGATCTAGCAGTCCCCAGATGTGTTAACCCTTGGGTGCTGTACTAAGTTCTGTTCAGGAGTTTGCTTCTAACAGGCGCAGTCATTCCACTGATCAAGCTCTGCATCTGTCCACCTTGGAGACCGAGTTTCAGTCTGTGAACAAAAGGATACTCCATAGGATCAGCCTCCATAAGCTGTTCACCTGAGTTACTCAGAACCTCTGCACTGGAATAACAGACAGGGGCAATAATTTCTTAGATATTCCCTCTTCATCAAGGGGTGTGTACTTTCTGGTTAGCCCTAGAGAGTCTCATCTGTGCTGGTGCAATGGCCCAGCCAGCACAAAGCCCCCCTGAGCAGGACATGGCATGGTGACAGGCATCATATCAAAGGGGCCAGCATGGTCCACCCATAAGGACAGTAGCCTTCAGGGGCTCAAAAGCATGTCTATACGATAGTATCAAAGAGCTCACACCTTGAATTTGTGCTCCCAGCACAGAGAAGAGTACAGAGCTCTGTGATCCTCAGCCCAGTCCCATAACCGTGAGGCCAGTGATGACTCCAGAGAGCTGTCCTCTAGCACAGGAAGGGCAGCTCCCCCAGATCAGCTGATCCACGATCTCAAAATCAATACTCAGAGGAAATAATTTTTTCTCCTTGAGAATCACTTTCCAATGCAGATGTCACAATGTCATGTGGTATTGGTCCAGGCTTTGTCGGGGCTCAGTAAGGTCTGTGGAACTTCTGTCCTCTCTGGAGCCTAAATGGCTCTCCAGCCTGCATTGGACGAGGTATCTGCAGATCCAGAGAAGCAATGGAGAACCCCGGATCCTGGTGTGTAGCTGAGTCTGAGCAGCTCAGGAGAGAGCAGGGAGTGCTTTCTGACTTCTGCTGCTTCCAGCGTCTCCCATAGTGACCAAACTGAAGCCACTGGTCAGGGTGCAGCTGAGTCTGGCAGAGCTCCAGGAGGTGCAGAGAGGGAGGGTGGCTGAGTCAGCACAGGCTTGGAGAGGGAACCTGCAGACACAGACACACGTGGGTAGTGGCACTGGGACTAGAGTGATGCGTCTCGAAGCTCTTTGGAAGGATCAGAATGGGGTCCCCAAGGCCTGTCTCTGCCTGTGCAGTGAGACAGGAGCATGAGGAGGAGAGAGCTGCTGCATGCTCTCCTCATACCGCAGACTCCCCACTTCCTAGGCGTCCCTTAAAGCTCTCCCAAAGGTGGGCAGCTGAGGTGGGAGATGACCTGCCCTCGTTTATCTCTAGGGAACTGAGAGGGCTGTTTTGGGGTGTAGAACGCCCCCATCTTCCGTGCACAGTAGCCACCAAAGTGAGAGTCCTTGAGGTGGGCAGAGTTCCCTCTCTCTCCCAGGGAGGAGTCCGGAGTCCCCGCGGAAAAGGTCGAGCTTCAGTCTCCACCTATCCTGGACAGTGCCTTCCCCTACCCAGACAGCTCTTTCCCCTACCCTGGACAGCAACCTTGCCCTGCCATGGGGAGGGGGTTCCCTGACGTTTCGCCAGGCGCCGCGTGCGTGCGTGAGTGCGTGTGAGGGTGGTTCGCTGGCCACATCCGGAGACCCGACGCCATTCCCCACCTGCGCTTCCTGGGAGCGTGGCTCTCCCCGGCGTTCCCGGGTGAGGCCATGGGAGCCCGTGGTGTGTAGTCCCCTCGGTGCGTGTCCCCGGGGAGACAGGGTCGTGGGTGGCCCCTACGGAGCGCAACCCCACGATGGATGGACGTGGAGGACGAGGAAGGCAGGGACGGCGTCTGCGGTCTTGGTGAGTCCTCCGGGGCCTCTGCAGTGGGGCCGGCCCATGGGAGGTTCAGGGATCAGCCACGAAGTCCTCGGCAGGGCAGTCCTGGGACTCCCAGGCCCGCCATGTGGGTCCGTGGCAGCGGGACCCTGTGCTTCCCGGGAGGCTGTTCCATCAGGCCGGGGGCCTCCTCGGGAGCCCTCCCCAATACTCCTGTTCCTCGTTCCAGTGGGTGGGCGCCTGGGGGGGGCATCGGGAGGCTGCTGTGGGGTCCTTGGGAAGGGCCCTGTGTGGGCGTGGTGGAGGCACCCCTGTGTTCTCTGCTGGTCTCCCCCGCTGTTCCCGCCCTTCCCCTGCCTGGGCCTCTGCCCTCCATGGGTCCCCTACCGCCGCCCAGCTCCCCGCTGATCCTGGTCCCCTGCTGCACCAACCACCTCCCTGACAGACCTGGCCCTCGCCACAAGGGAGTCGCCCTGGTAGGCCTCGGCCGCCAGTGGGGGGACCGTGGGCAATGGACCGTCGGACCTGGTGGGGTTTAAGGTATGGGGGCTCGCCTGACCCCACGAGGAGTGGTGGGCATGGCAGGGCATTCCAGGGACGGTGTGCAAGCCCTTGCAGGGTGTGCGGTCCTGGCCCCATGGTGGTGCCCACAGTCTCAGGCTGGAGACCCACTTTGCGCTTTTCAAAGAAAGCCTCCCTGGAGATGTGATCCGTGAACCGCGATCCCCGGGCTCTCTCTACAGCCCGTGGCCCTCCTGCCCTGCCGATTTCAATGGCTTCACCTCTGCCAGCCTCTTAACATTCCCATCAGGGTCCTTTCAGCACCGCCCAGGGCAGTCGTCCTTGGGCCATGAGTCCTGTCCCCACCGTGGGGTGTCGTTCTTGCGGGCACCCTGGCCCCACGTGTCCTGTTGTCCTCCAGCCACAGTGGTGCCTGTCCGCATTGGGAGACACCCTTGACGTCCACCACCACCACGCGGTGTCCCTGGCCCCCACAGTGGACTCTGGACCCGCCAGGTGCTCGCCAAGTCCACCCTTGTTCCCACAGGAACCCTCCTCTGTTCTAGGGAGGGTCAGGCCTGTGCCTTGGCGAGGCAGAGGCTGAGGGTGCTTCTGGCCTCAGTCTGGCCTGCATGCGTCTCCCTGGCCCCAAGCAGGATGGGCTTGGTCAGGGCATCGTGCAGTCCTTGGTGGCTGGTGGGTGTCTGGTATTTGTGCTCATGCAGGGCGGCTCCATGGCTCTGTGCGTGCGCCCTTCTGCTCCCTGAAAGCCAGGGTGTCGTCAACCACAGTCCAAGGCCTGGACCAGGTGGCGTCAAATTCATGTCTGGCATGTGTGAGTGCCCAGAATCGAGAGAGAAGGGATTCTGGCATAGCCAAACCTCCCCACCCCCACCCCCACTCCATAATTTCTCACTTTTTGTCTCTCTGTCTCTTTTTTTTTTGTTTTATTTTTTGGAGAGGTTTTTGCTATAGGGCATGTGTGCTCGCCAGACAGACAGACAGAAAGTGAGAAATCACCCTCCGGGGGGATGGTCATGCTGCAATCCCTTCTCCTCCGTTCTCCTTTTGGGATCTTGGGCACGCATGCACATGCACCCGGCGTGAGTTTAAGCCACTGGGTCCAGGACTCGAACCATGGTCAATGACGTGGGAGTCCAGCGACATAGCCATTACGCTAACTGCTGGTCCCATGTCTCTCTGTCTCTTGCAGGTGAACACATGGCATATAGCAAAACATCTCTCTTTGGAAAAAGACATATATATATGTATTATATATGTGTGTGTGTGTGTATTCAAAATAATTTTTTATCATCTTGCGATTTTGACTAGAGAGAGAGAGAGAGAGCAAGCTGGAAGTTCATGATTCAAGCTGTGGTCACCCATGTGGGAGTGACCACAGTGCCCTTAAACACAATGCCACCTGCCAACCCCACCAAAGACTTATCAATAACTAAGAGTATGCTCATTTTTAAAAGAATTATTTATTTAATTTGCATTACTATTACAGTGTTGTTTAATTAGGGCAATGACTGAGAGAAAGAGAAGAAAAGTGAGAAAGCAAGCTGCCAGTCCAATCTTCGAACCACAGTTGGCCATGTGGGAATCCAGCTCCCCAAGCACTATGCCTGGTCCCAGACCATGCAATTTTAACACACTACTGTTCAAACTTAGGTTATTTGGCCCCCATTGGGATATTTTACAATGTCCGGAGATTTCTTTTGGAGATGGCTCGGGTTTGAGCATTGGGGTGCTCCAGTCATCTGATGTGTGGGACCCAAGGGTGCTTCTCGGCATCCTGCAATGCACAGAACGATGATCTCACCAAGAATGACCTGGACCTCATCATCAGTAGGGTCAAGGTTCAAAGTCCCTATTTTAAACTAAATGTCCTCCATGAAGTGATTGACAAGGTGTGTTGAAAATGGAGTCAAAATAGTTTAGTCTGCATCCCTCACCTCCTACCTTACCATGTTTGAAAGCCATAGAGTAAACAGGTTATGTTTATTTTAAAGAATTATTACCAAGCGTGTGTTCATGCGTGCCCAAGATCCTGAGAGTAGAGTGGAGGAGAAGGGATTGTGGTGTGGCCATCCTCCCTGGGGGTGATTTCTTGCTTTTTGTCTCTCTGTCTCTCTCTTTCTGCTGAGCGTACGTGCCCTGTAGCAAAAACCTCTCCAAAAAAAAAAAATAAAATAAAATAAAAAAGAATGATTAATTTAATTTCATTTATTTATTCATTTTATTTTAAGTTGATGAGTGGGGGGAGAGAAAGAAAGACGAAGAAAAAGTAAGAGAGCGAGACAGCAGGTCCAGGACTCAATCCGAGGTCAGCCATGTGCCGTAACCACTATGCCACCTGCTGGGCCCAACATCTTATGTTTTTAATGGTAGTGAACTTGCCTGGTTGTTCGGTAAGTATGGCTGTGCATTTTTACACCATCAAGTGTAAGGCACATGTGCATGTGCTACAGTTTGGTTTTGGTGGTGAGTCACTATTCTGTTCAGCCCATTGAGAGAAAGGAGCTAATTCAGCTCTGTGTGGCCTTGGTTTGGCCTGCTGAGCCCTGATGGTCTTGACTGGGCTCACCTCAGCTGCACACTCTGTGAACTCCAAGAGGAGTTCACATGCCCACTTGTACAGTAATAGTTGGCCTCAGCCTCAGTCTACAGCCCAGAGATGTACAGAACACCAGCACTGGTCGAGGTGTCTTCAAATCTGGAGAAGTAGCTGGGGATCTCGGAGCTCTGGTGCTTTCTGGAGTCTGAGTAATGTCACAGGGATAGCAGGGAGGGCTCCCCGGTTTCCGCTGCTATCAGTATATGGCTTTGCCACCAACACTGATGTCACTCCAAGGTAAGTTGGCAGATGCTCTAGGAGTTGAGAGAGGGAGAGTGGGTGAGTCAGCACAGGCTGGGAGAGGGAACCTGTAGACACAGACACATATGAATAAGGAGTAGAGGCTTGGGTGATGATTTTAAGGAGTCTCATCCCTGATACTGAAGTAGGGTGGGGCCTGCCCTGTGTCTCCAAAGTCTGTCCTACCTGTGCAGTGAGAGAGGAGGATGAAGGAGGAGAGGAGTCTAGGCCAGGATGGACACAGCCTCTGGTCTCTACATGGCTGGGCTGCCCCAGGCTGCCTTTTCATCCCACCCTCTGCCACAGGAGGGGCTTTTTGTGCAAATGTGTTGCTTGTGGATGGCCATGGCTATATGTGCAGGACCAGGGAGGAGGCAGTGATGAGACCACACTCAGAGAAGCCCAGCTGCTAAGTCTGCATCAGTGAGCTCAGCTTCCATGGGCCAGCCACGAGAGCATGGGGAGGGCCCAGCTGTGGGCAACCCCTGTGCAGCCAGAGACAGACCCACAGCGCCCCCTGCTGCCCACTGTGCCGAGCTCAGTCTCTCAGGGGAAGTCCTGGCAGTAGGTTAGCCTAGAGCCTGCTCACTGTCTGTCAGTCCAGGACATCCACAGGCCATGCCCCTGCTCTGCCCTGAGATTACTGATATTAATAACTAGCCTTTTCCAGGGTCGACTTCTGAGTTAACAGGAGGACACGTGGGAAATAGGATGACCGTCCACTTTGAGGAGGCTGCAGGGAGGTGAGATGCAGCGGGCTCAGAAGTGAGATCTGAGCAGCTCCTTCTTCAGGGGCCAGGGCAGAGGTGACTGTGGTCAGTGTCTGAGTGAGGTGGGTGATCCTGCTTGAGAACAAACACAGCAAGCGCTGTTTCTAGAAGAGGGGTGAGTTCTCAGAAAGTTTCAGTCTGCATAAATATTCAGAGACTTCAGAGAGTGTGGTGTGTCAAGGGATGGCAGACCTCTCACATTTCGGTCTCATATTTTTGGATGAACTTGATGTCAGGTCACAATTGTGTGTCTACGTAGGTGTTTCCCACTGGAGAAGGTGCGTCCATTCTTCTTTCCCTCTTTTCTATCTTCCCTTCTTCCTTCTGTTGTTTGTTTGTTTATTTTTTTTTGTTGTTGTTTTTTTCTGAGCTTTTTATTTTATTTTATTTTTTTTAGAAGTTTTCACTATAGGGCGCGTGCGCTCGCCAGACAGACAGAGAGAGACATAGAGACAGAAAGCAAGAAATCACCCCCCAGGGAGGATGGCCACGCCGCAATCCCTGCTCCTCCATTTTCCCCTTGGGATCTTGGGCACGCACGCACACGCGCCCGGTGTGAGTTTTAAGACACCGGGTCCGGGACACAAACAGCGGTCGACTACGTGGGAATCCAGTGACATAGCCATTACGCTAACTCCTGGTTCCCTTTTTCTGAGCTTTTGATGTTGAACAAAAGAAAGCTTTTCAAAATGCACTGTTGTGAAGCTTTCCCCTAACGTTCATTAAGAGGGCTATAGTTTAGTTTATAGATTAGTTTTTATACCTTGAATTTGCATGTTGACACCCAGTTTACTCAACATTATTTTTGAAAAGTCTGTCCTTTCCATAGTGAATGGTCTTGGCTGCCAGGTTGAAAATGATTTGTCTGTAAGTGTTTATTCCTGGGCTTTCAGTTCCATTGCCTATATGTACATCTGTCTGAACGTCAGAACCAAGCTGTTTCTACTACTGTAGCTTTGTAGTATGATTTGAAATCAGGAATTGAGACCTTACATTTTGTTATTTTTTTTATAAAATAGTGTAGCTGTTCAGGATCTTCAGTTATATGAATTCTATATGCATTTTAGGGTGCATATTTGTAATTGGTTTTGAGGAAAGTCATGATGCATTTTTTTTTTTGGTAGAAAAACAGAAAAATGTGTCGAAACGTTCCATTGTGGATTTTTGTACCAAATAACATTGTCAGGAATGTCAATAGTAATTTCAATCAATCTATACATTAGTTTGGAAAGTACTGACAATTTAACCATACTTTTAAATTTTGCATCAAGATGCATGTATCCATTACAGAGACTGAGAGGGGAAAAGTGAGAAATCACCTACCAGAGGGGATGACCTTGCTGCAATCCCTTCTCTAGTCTTCTCTCAGGATTTGGGTCATGCAGGCCATATGCCCAGCATGATTTTCAAGCAGCCCGGCCTAAGATTTGGACCACAGAGTAAGTCATGTGGCATCCATTGTCTTAACCATAGTTTTGCTTTTCTGGACAGTTTTTTTTTTTGAGAGATTTTTGCTATAGGGTGCGTGCGTTCACCAGACAGACAGAGAGAGACAAAGAGACAGAAAGCGAGAAATCACCCTCCAGGGGTAATGGCCATGCTGCAATCCCTTCTCCTCCATTCTCCTCTTGGGATCTTGGGCACGCACGCACACATGCCTAGTGTGAGTTTAAGTGACAAGGTTCAGGGCTCAAACTGCGATCAACTACGTGGGAGTCCAGTGACATAGACATTATGCCAACTACTGGTCCCCATCACCATAGTTTTGATACTGTTCCTGTTTGTATATGAAGCTACTTCATCACTTCCAACTGGCTAGTAGTCCATCTACTGCATTATAAGTTCCCCTTTTACTGAATATCAGGTTGCTGCCAATAGTTTGCTCCCAGTGAGCACCTTCTCAGACACATTTCTTCTTGGACTTACTCTGTGGTTGGTGCACACACACTGAATTTCTTTGTGTACTAGGGGGACTTTCCCTCAGATGACAGAACTTGTTTAAGTACCTAGCTGTGAATCAGAAAGTGATGGTTAGTTTTGGGCACCCACTGGACTGGACTAGGGGACAGTTAGGAAAAGCATAACTCTGGGTGCATTCCTGGGTGTATTTCCAGAGGGATTAACATGGGAATCTGGGTAAGTTAGATGTGGAAGATCCAATTTCATTGTCAGTGAGTGTTATCCAATCAAGAAATGGCCCAAAAAGAATAAGTACTGAAGACAAATGGATCATTCAGAGACAGAGACTGATAGACTTTGTGAGAATCCAAGTGTCTTTATAGTATGGGGGACTGGATGAGTGGAGACTAGCCTGTGGGAATGATGGTGGAGCTTACTGAGCTGCTCCTCAAGGGAAACCTCTGTTCAGGCCCTGGTGTGTTGGATGCATGAAGGACCCTCATGTGGGTGGATGGGGTAGAGGTGTATATATCAGAAAAGACTTGCCCAGTATCCTTGGCATGATGCTCACAGCAGATTACTGAGTTGGTTTCTGGGCCTGGTGTGGTCTCTCCTGCCTGTGTGGGATGGGAGGGCCAGAACAGATAGACCCTCAAATGCAGTGAGCCCAGGACCCAGGTTTTCCAACATTCTCCCAAGGTGCCCCTTTTCTCAATCTCTCTGGAGACTGGGCATTTCTACTGAATGCCGGGAAGATCCAGTATGAGGAGATGCTTGGACAGGACCAGAGCAGATCACAGACTGGGCTCAGACCTGTTCTAAGACCCACAGCAGGCGCTGGTGTCCCTGTGAGGGGATAGAGGGAACACAGGGGATAGAACAAAGGACTCGATGGCACAGGTGTTTGGGACACAGGATTGCAGGCAGAGTCCCATGTCTGTGGGGCATGAGGATCTTCCACTCTAGGAGACCCTTAAGGTGCCCAAAGTTTTAAACTCCTCAGAGCCTCCAGGATCAATCTGAGATATCTGCTGTGGGTGAGGTTGCAGGTGAGCCCCAGTTGATTCCCTGCATAGCACTGCTCTCTGCCAGGCCATGGTCGGGGGTGGCAGGGACAAGGAGCACTGGGATGGGGCTGGGGATGAAGGAAGTCAGGTCACCACACATCTGAGCAGCCCCAGGGAGGAAGAGAGGAGAGGAGCACACTGTGAACCATGCCCATCGTGGGGACTCCTGAAGGTTCAGATCAAGGCCCTGGGAGGACTTTGTGCCCTGGAGGTGCCAGGTATCCTTTCCACACCTGTGGGTCCCTGTCCCTTCAGAGCTTTCATCAGGATGGTCTAAGACCTCAGGAGGCCCCACTTGGTAGCTTGGTGTCAGAAGGTCACATTACATGCCCTGACCATCCCTCCTGTGACCTTGCCTCCAGCTGAGGGAGCAGGACTGGCCACCTGGGAAGATCTATGCCCACACATGAAGCTCAGCCCAGGAAATTCTTTACTGCCATGTGGACTCAGTGCTGCCACTTTGAGAGGTGCTGGCCTGTGGCCAGAGCAGGGCAGAAGATAGGACCAGAAGGTTCCAGACAATGAGTGGGTGGAGGACCTAGAAAGACCGCAGGATGGGCGGGGCTGGGGTTCAGGGAAACTTCCTTGGGAGGTAGCTTCCCTGAGAGCTTCACCAAAGTTCTCCTCCAAAATGAAACCCATGCTCTCGCTGGCACCACTATCCCAGGTATGGGATGTCACCAGTCCAGATCTATTCTCTGCCAGGATGGCCAAGGTTTGAGTGTAGGTGAGCTCTCCTGCAGAGTGACCTGCAAGAATTTGGGCTCCCAGTGCCTCTCTCATAAGCACTCAGAGCCCAGCCTGCTCCACAGACCTGTGACCTGGAAGGGCTCCGGTTGCCAGAAGACTAACAGGGCACAGTTTTCTCCAGGCCAGGAGTCTCGATTAGGACCCTCAGTGAGATGTCATTTCGTAGTCCCATGCTATGCAGTTCACGATCTCTGATTTCATTGGAGTGACAGAGTCTGACTCCCCATGGACATACTGCTCAGTACATAATGTGAAAAGTTGATTAATTTCATGAATTGGAGACAAACACAGGGATACTATAACCATTTAGGGCTGACACCACACTCCATCTCTCATCTCAGCCGACCTGGGTCATGGGGCACGAGTCCCCTGCAAACTCAAGGATGTCTCTGTCATAAACTGCAAACCACCCTGTGTGTCTGCTTTGCAAAGAGCCACATTTACTGCTGTGCCATGGACTGGCTGCTGATCACTCTGACCTCCCACATCCACACAAAAATGCCTTAAACGTTCTCTTTGGAGAATAAAATGATTGGAGATTGTCTACATGTTCTTCCTTTCTACAGAGAAGATGGGTACAATCCACCCATTTCTCTGAGGGATGTCAGAAGGACAGAGTCCCCAGTTGACCACAATGGAAACTATCCCCGCAAATACCATTCATGAGGCATTCTACCTTCCCTGGGTCACTTGATCTTAATCTCCTGACTTCTAGGACTATGAGGGAATAACTTTCGGTGTTTTGAGCCATTGTTCCTGCTATGGCAGCCATGAACCACTAATCCAAGCCTCAATTTGTTAATCATTATATTCAACATCAACGTGGCAACTAAGGAGGTCCCATGCCAAGACATCCAGGAAGCCATATCCCACATGGTTGACTACAGTTTGAATTCAGGAAAAGGCAGCTTGTGAAATAGGCCAGCATGGATCATGCAAGACCAAAATCCTAACAGGATGATGAAATGGAAAAGAAGGGATCACGGCATCACCACGTCCGATCAGGGAGTTGTTTCTCCCATTCCTCCTCTCTCTGTTCCTCTGTCTCTCTCCAGTGAGTGTACAGGCCCTCTGGAAACTGTATATGAACAAATAAATGATCAGTAGAAGACAGGTGATTAAGTAAACTAACAAACCATGATGGAATCAAAGGCTGTCTACTAGAACTTTACTTTATTGGCCAGCAGGTGATGCGGTTGTTGAGACGCTAGACTCCTAATATCTGACCCTGGATTGAGTCCTGTACCTAATGACTTGCTTTATTATGTCTCTGTCTTTTTCTGTCTCTCACTAATGAGAAAACATGTCCTGCAGCAAATTAAAAAAAAATAGTTATGATGGGGATCATGAAGTTGGCGTAATAGTTATTTTGCTGTAATTGACCACGTTTCAGATCCCGGACCTGATGGCTTAAACTCACGCTGGGCATGTGTGCTTGAGTGTCCAACATCCCAAGAGGAGAATAGAGGAGAATGGTTTGCGGTGTGGCCATCACCCCTGTGGGGTGATTTCTCGCATTCTGTCGTCACTCTGTCTCTTGCCGACTCTCTGAAGAGTGCACACTCTCTATAGCAAAAATAAACAAACGAACAACAACAACAACAACAAACACACAAAAACCAACAAGCAGCAAGAATAACAAAAAAACAACTCCCCTCTGCAAAAGAATAGTTATAGTGGAGAAAAGAAGATGGCATATGGGTTACATTGAGTGACTCCCGTGTAGTCAACTTCATATCAAATCCCGGGCCTGGCAGCTTGAAACTCAACTCAGCATGTGTGCATCCATGCTAACAGTCCCAAGATGAGAGTGGAGAAGAAGGGATTGCAACATGGCCACCAAACCTATTGAATTATTTCTCACTTTCTGTCCCTCTTTTTCACTCTTTTTTATGAGCACGGGCGCTCTATAGGAAAAAAATATCTAAAATATATTAATGATAATATAATAAAGTGAAATAAATACTACTATTTTTAAAAAGACCTTACTTCAGATATTTCAGTGGTGGCCAGTTGAAGGTAAAAAAGTTGGAAAAAGTTAAATGTGGAAACAGCAATGAAAAGAGAGCTGAAGTGGGACCACAGATGGATCACCAACTGGGGCCAGATGGGAAAGGTCCTGGGTTTGCCCCAGTTCCTTTTAGTGCACATTGGGTATGCCCGTGCCTGTCCTTGTTCAGGACAAGCTGTGACTGGTGGTGGATCATGGCATAAAGAGCCTGGTGAGTGAGCTTTTCTTAATGACTTTCAGTTTTTCACTCTTGCCTCTGTCTCCTTCTTTGAACAGACAGACAAACTTTAAGAAGATAAAAAGAAATTAGAGATTTGTTTTTGAGAGAATTTTGTTATAGGACAAGTGCTCACTGCAGAGACAGACAGACAAAGCATGAGACATTTCCCCCAAGGATGAATGGTCTTGCCATAGTCCCTCCTCCTCCAGTCTTGTCTCAGGATTTTGGGCAAACATGCACACACTCCCAGTGTGAGTTTCAATCCCTCAGATATGGAAGCAGACATATGTTTGGGAGTCCAGCATATTAACCACTTTAACTAGTACGCCATCTGATGGCTCCAGATGTTAGAGTATTTTTTAATATTACATAAATATTCATCTGAACTAAGAAAATTGGCAGAAAGTGAGAGGGACATAATATGCCGGAGGGCCTTTCCTCCTTGCAGACTTACCAGTTCTAAATGTGTATGCCCCAAAGAGCGGCCCAATCCCAGAGGCAGAACTGATGAAAATGAAGGAAGAAATAGACAAAACCACAATGAAATAGGAGACTTCAACACCTCAACTCTATGACTGATAAGACAAGTAGACAGAAAACAGGCGGCACCAAAGAAGAGTTACACTACATCATCAAAGAAGAGTTCAACTACATCATCAACTAACATATTCTAACAGATAATGGTAATAAATTCCACTTGGAAATTACTTCACAACATCCTCCAGGTAGCCCACACAACGTAGGCCAAGGTAGACTAAATCTTGAATCACAGAATGAACCTCTACAAAGTCAAAAGAAATGATCCCATGAAGCGGGGAGATGAATGTCTCTGTATTGACTGACATGTATGACATTCCCTTTTGAAAAAGCAATGTAATACACTGTAAAGTTATATGTAATCCAATGTAATATAAAGAAGATTATGATGATAATAAAAAATAAAAATTAAAAAAAGAAAAAAAAAGAAATGGTCCCATAGAGTGTGTTCCTAGGCCACATTGAATCAATGCAAATCAGTATGAGGAAGGTAATGGACAGCTTTCTCCAAACACTTGGAAATGAATAAGAAATTCCTACACAACTGTGGGTGAAGCAGAAAATCTGAAGATACACATAAGAAGTCACCGAGTGAGGACCGGTCCCGTGGTGCACAGGGAACCAGACCCCATATAACTGACTCTGGTCCACTGGACACCAGGTCCCATTTGGTGGACTGTCATTTGATTCTAGGCCGTAGTAGTTTGAAAGATAAGCCAGATGTGTGTGCGTGTGTGTGTGTGTGCCAAAAGTCTTGAAAGGATTCAGAAATTGAGGGAAAGGATTATAATGTGTCCATACCCAATAGGTAACAGATTTCTCTCTCTCCTTTTCTGTCTCTTTGATGAGGACTTATGTCTCCATGGAAAAACACCACCAAAACAATGAATGAAAGGAAACTATAAAGTTTCATAAGTGGTAGAAATTAGAAATCAGCTAGAGTACTGCTGAAAAGGAACTGTATAGTAAGAAATTCACATGTTACAAGAACCGAATGGAGTCACTCTCTGTGCTCAAAAACCTAGAAAATAGAAAGAAGATTACCCAACCGTATAGAAGGAAAGCAATAGTAAAGATGAGAGGAGAAATCAGTGAGATGGAAAACAAAAAAACAATAGACAGAAATAATAAAATAATGATCTTATTCTTTGAAAACGTCAATAAATCCAGACACTTCTGAGTGAATGAGAAGAAAAATAGTAACAAATAGTACCAACCTCAGAAATGACAATAGAGGCTATGACTACAGATCTCAGAGCACAAGGCAGATGTGAAACAAATAAGGAAAAATGACAGACTAAATAAGAATGTGCTTGTAATAAATCAGTTCATCCATTAGCACAGACTGCTACAACTCACACAGAAATAGCGATGACAACCCCTGACTTTTTTTTTTTTCTTCAGATTTTAAAATAGGGCACGTGCAGTCATGAGAGAGGAAGAGAAAGGGAGAAATACTCCTCCAGGGGCAATGACGACACTGCAGTCCCTTCACCGGTGTTTTCCTCTGGGGATGTTTGGAATGACACGCCCAACATGATTTCAAAGTCATCCTGTTCAGGACCCCAACAATAGTTGGCTGCCTGGGAGTCCACTGTTTTAACCACCACGCTACCTGCTGGCTCCATTGAACTCTTTTAAAAGGATATATCGAAAAGTGCTTTTTGAGTGACTTTCAGCTTGCTGTTCCTCTGGCCTGGACTGAGTCTCGAGGTCATCGAAGACAGGTGTTTGAAGTCAGGTCAGAGAAGGAGCGTCATGTCTTCCTTTCTGCGTCTTCCTGAGGGGCCCAGGCCACTGTCTAATTCCAGTCCTGCTTTCATATTTTGAGGAGGAAGGGAGGGAAGATACCCCAGTGAGGAAATAGGACATTCGAAGTAATGAACAGAAACTAAATTTTATTCAAACTACTGAAAATCAGAGGAGTGCTGTGAAATATGAAAGGAAGAAAAAATAAGGAAATAAGTAACAAAAGGTTTTCTGGCTCCCAGGAAACAGCAGGGGCACTGGAGCACAGAGATCATGGGGGGTGGCTGGAGTCAGACCCTGGGCAGCATTTGGGGCCTCTGAGAGCATCAGAGGGGGTTACGCTCCAGGGTGGTTGGGGGCTGCCTCAGCACATACTCTGCTGCAGAATCAACAGCACTCACTGGGGGTGGTGGAGAAGGCTCCTCTGCAGAGGCTTGTGGCATCAGGGTCAGTGGTCAGGATGGCCTTTGGGGCCTCATGTGAGGGCTAGGTGCAGGGGACTGTGGTTTCAATGTGGGCTGATGCCTTGGTGGGCCTGAATGCAGTCTCTGGGTCCGTGTGGTATCTGGGTTGGCTCGCTGGTGGATATAGCTGTGCAGTGCTAGATGGCCCTGAGGCTGCAGGAGGAGGACATGACTACATTCTCCATGCCTGCCTGGCCACAGTCAGATGACATCTCCAGCCTTCAGAGCACCATGGCCCTTCCCTGAGTGCAGGACGTGTTCTCATTCTGCATTCTGGAACCTCCTGGAGGAAAGCATAGCACCCCTCCTCTAGGAGTGAGGGGGTTCCCAGTCCTGCTCACCCTCAGGATCAGCTTCATGGAGTGCTGAGCTCTCCAGGTGACGGACGGGCCAGGAGACGTCGGGCTCGGTGCTCTAGGTCTGAGCCAGGCATGTGGAGGGTCACGTAGGCCATCAGCTGCTTGAGGCACAGAAAATCTGGGGATTGCTGGAAACCTTCTGAAAACCGGACCACCCAGGTGGCCAGTATGGAGTACATGTCTCTGCAGGTAGGTGCGGGCAGCAGGGTCAGAGGCATGGGCTCTCCTAGCCAGGCTGGAGACTGAAACCCGCCTCTCACCCCAAAGCGCATTCACTTTTTCAGTTGGTCCTGGGGTCTGCTGTCTTCTGTGGAATAAGGAAGGATGCATCCCTATCTAGAGGAGGCCAGAGAGGGTCACAGCTACTGTACCTGTTGTCACTCTGTGTTAGGGACTGATTCCTGGCCAGGTGGAGCAGGAGGGAGGGAGTTTTTTTCTGTTTTGAAAATTCAACTATACTAGTGCCTAGAATACTGCAGAACATGCAGTAGGTACTTCATGTATGTTTGCCCAGGGATGAGCCCAACCAGCCCCTTTCCAGATGCCTAGGCATGGGGAATCTCTGCTAGCCCTGGAATTCCTGCTCTGGCTGCACCAAACACAGGAATCCCAGACAGACTCTCCTCCTCCTCTTCACACGGGAACACTGCTTTGACCAAAACCCCTGAGCTTGAGGCCAAGGCCAAGTGATTCCTCCAGGGAGAGGAAAACATGGGTGAGAATTCACCCACAGACAGCCCTTCCTGCATGCCAGGTCTTGGGCTCACCCTACCCAGTCTTCGGCCAAACCCCATGAGGTTAGAATTTGTCGCATTCTGTTTACCTCAGGAGTAAAGTGAGGTTCAGGGAGCTGCGGGGCCTCTCCATGACCCACAGCCCCGGTGGGCAGGACTCACCTCATGAAGAGCTGGTTGGGCAGTTGCTGGGTGCTGCCATACTTGTGGCAGTTTTTCAGGAAGGTGTAGCCAGTGTTTTCTTGGTTCTTGGCCGTCTTCGTTTCACTCTGAGAAGGGACAAAGGAGGAATGGACATTCAAACCCATAAACAGTACAAACTGTAGCATGTATTAGAAAACTGTGCATGGAGCGTGTTTTTGGTTTTCTGCAAATATTCCAAAGTGGCGCTCTACCTGGCCAAGGCTGTGCCGGATGATGGGGTGGAGGAGGACAGGGACCCAGATATGTGGAAGCTGGACTGTGACCTCTCTAGGGACAAAGACTTGAGAGAGCCCTGGAAGTTCACTTGTGGGGGTCTAGGGAGGAATATGAAAAAGAAGTAAAAAAAGGTATCAATGCATGTAGTACATGGGGGTCCTCAAAAACCTCACAGAAAGGTATACTGGAGAAATGTAGACATAGATTTCAAAATTTTTGTACCTTATTCAACTCATACTTTTGTTGTTTGTTTTAAAGTTGGTTTCTTTTTCTTTCTTTTTTTTTTTTTTGCCATAGGGCATGTGCACCTGCTGGAGAAGAGAGAGACAGTGAGAGGGAAAGTGAGAAACCACTCCCCAAAGGGGATGCCTATGCCACAATCCCTTCTCCTTCATTGTCCTCCTGGGACTTTGGATATGCATGCATGTGCATCCAGCTTGAGTTTCAAGTCACCAGGTGCAGGATTCAAACCACAGTTGGCCATGTGAGAGTCCAGCACCCTATACCACCTGCTAGCCCCTCAACTCATACTTTAATTCCATTTTCTATGAATGTTTTGAAGTTATTTCCTATATGGAGATGGTGTTAAGAGATAAGAGGGAAATAAAACTTTGTAAATTAGAGCCACTGAAACCCAAGATTGTTAGCTACATGTGTACGTTGTGGAAAGATGTACGAATTGGAAAGAATATTCATGTATGAGTCCATTTCTCATCCCTTTACCAAAACAGATAAGAATGAAACCTGCTAATTGAGGGCACCAGCTTACAGGAGTTCATGTAACAAATAAGATGAAACTCAAGAGTCTTGGACAGAGATAACTGATTACAGTTTGTCTCATTTCCTAATCCTATCTATCTAACAAATAGTTTTTTTTTTTGTTTTGAGAGAGAGAGATATTTTCTCTGTAGGGTGTGTGTACTCAGCAGAGACAAAGAGACAGAAAGTGACAAATCACTCCTCGGGGGGATGGCAATCCTTTCTCCTCTACTCTCCTCCCGAGATTTTGGGCATGCACACACATGCACCCAGTGTGAGTATCAAGCCACTGGATCCAGGATTCAAATGGTTGGTGACCCTATGGGAGTCCAGCACCTTAACAACGACACGACCTCCTGATTCTTATTTTCTGTTCTTTTTATGACATGGTCATTCAGGTATGGCTATCAAAGGAGACACAGGAGAGACTCAAGAAAATGAATAGCTACAAAAGGCACTATATTTACAGGTTTTGGAGATAGGAGAAGCATAGAAATTACTCATCCAGTTAAGCATGGAAATTATTCATGATTCAGTCCTCCTTTCAGTCGATCTGTCAGATGCTGGTTTCTGTGCACATGCTGGACATGTTTCGGCTGAGCAGGCTGGGAATTTTAACTGCAGTCACCATGTGGAAATCTGGCTTCTCTGGAGCAGTGTGTTACCACTATACCACAGAACTAGCTCTCTAGTTCTTCTTGCATTAGATTTACCAATCTCTGTTCTCAATTAGTCTACCAGGTCCAGCAGGTGGCATAGTGGCTAAGGTGCTGGACTCCCACGTGGCTGACTGCAGTTCAAGTGCCAGATCCAACAGCTTTAATCTCGCTCTGGGCACATGCATGTTCATGCCTAAAATCCCAAGAGGAGAATGGACGAGAAGGAATTGTGCCATGACCATGTCTCCCGAAGGGCAATTTCTCACTTTCCCACTCGCTGTTTTTATCTCTCTCTCTCTCTCTCTCTCTCTCTCTCTCTCTCTCTGGTGAGCACAGGTGGCCTAAATCAAAACCCTCTTAAAAAATGCAATGCAATAGTATTTGGAGAAACACCCATCATTATTTGAAATAAGCGAGTCCTCCCCAGTGAATTCTGTTCCAAACTTGAAAATTACTTTAAAAGAAAAGAGAAAGATCTGAAATGTAAAACAAAGTTCACAAATAGAGAAAGGAATATACTTAAAACAATCTGAAAATACCAATGCTAGAAAAAAACAAATAACTGTGTCTCATAAGTATGTGTAATTATGACTTGTCCATGTTATCGGATAACATTAACGAAGAAAAATATATGAACCATGGGGAATCAATGCCTTAACAGCCATAGGAAGAAGGAAAAATGGAAAGATATCTGAAATACCAAAAAGGTCAGGATTTGGAGGTCAGCAGGTGATGTGGTGGTTAAGGAACTGTATTCCCACATGGTGAGCCATGGTTCCAGTCCTAGACCTAGTGACTTAAAAATCATGCTGAGGGAACGAACAGATGCTGTGATGGTTATGTTGCTGGACTCCTATGTGGTCAACTGCGGTTTGAGTCTTGGACCCAACAACTTGAAATTCCCACTGGGCACGTGTGCATGCATGCCCCAAGTCCTGAGAGGAGAATGGAACAGAATGTTGCAGCATGGCCACTCCCCTGGGGGGTGATTTCAGACTTTCTGTCTCTCTGACAAGCACACACTTTCTATAACCAAAATCTCTCTCAAAAAAGAAAAAAAAATCATGCTGTGTGCATGTGCATGCATGCCCCAAATCAAAAGAAGAAATGGAGGACAAGGGATAGCACCATGCATACAGGGCAGTGGTTTCTCTCATTCCCTCTCTGTCTCTCTCCAGCAAGTACACAAAACCCTGAAAAAAAAAGGTCAGGATTTTAGAATGTCACTCTTTTTTTTTCTTATATTTTTAATAATTGGTCACTGTACATCTTTACAGCATACAAATGAATCTTTCCCGCATGAATACACTGCATATTAGTCCAAATAGAATTTTCCCCATGATTCTCACCCTCCTGTCTCCTACCACCCACCTTCCTCCGACACTGTCTGTAGTCTATTTTTTGAAGTTTATTTACTTATTTCTTCCACAAGGCAGAGAAAAAGAGAGTGTGGCACACCCAAAAGGATCTTCACATTACAATCCACCCCCAGCCTCAGTCCCCTGGATCACAGCACCTGCACACCCAACGTGTACAAGTGAGGCTTTGGATTGAACCAGAGACCTTTCCTTGTGGGTGTTCTTTGCCACTGCACCACTACCTGTGTGGATGCCACTTCTGTTCCTAGCTACTCATGGGCACTTATCAAACCAAAGGCAGATATTCCTGTCACTCATTGAAACAGGCAGTGCTGAAAATCTGTCTCGGGGCCCTCTTTATGTCCTTGTTCCTCAGACTGTACATAAGTGGGTTCAGCATTGGGGTGATCACAGTGTAACCACTGAAACAACGGCACTGGCCTTGGAATTGTGGGTAACGGCTGAACTGAAGTACACCCCAAGACCTGTGCCATAAAACAAGAGCACAACAGAGAGATGGGACCCCCAGGTGGAAAAGGCCTTATACTTCCCTCTGCTGGATGTAATCCTCAATATGGAGGACACAATCTGGGAATAGGAATAAAGGATTCCAGAAAAGGGAATAACACCCATCAGCCCAGTGGAGAGATATGTCTCGATGGCAATAAAGAGGATGCTCGATCAACCTAACTGGACTACCTGGTTGATTTCATAGAAGTGGGGGATCTCCTTGTCAGCATAGAATGACTACTGTAACATCAACAAAACCCGGAGCAGAGAGTCCAGGACACTCAAAATCTGGAATGCTAGCAGCACCACGCCACAGAGCTGGGGGTTCATGATAACTGTGTGGTTCAGGGGGTGACAGATGGCCATAAACCGACCATAGGCCATCACAGATAGGAGGAAAATGTCCAGTTCTCCAAAAAGGATGAAAAAATGTATTTGGGTGAGGCAGTGGTCATAGGTCATATTTTTGTTCTGGACATGAATGTTCAGCAGC